>JAFLJL010005669.1:12891-45391 GCA_018398815.1 Conus ventricosus | reverse complement strand
TTTTCCTATGCAAGCACTTCCCTATTTTTTAAATGTTTGTGCGTGTGTGCTGTTATTGTTGTTGTTTTGTTGTTTTTACTGATAATAACTTTTATTATATTCTGAACATTCGTTTTTATAAATAATCAAAGGTGCGCGCACACACAACGCACGCACGTCCCCCCCCCCCCCACCCCCACCCACGCACGCACACTTAAGTCATCCACAAGTTCTTAACTGAATTTTACCCCAAGTCACTTCTAAGTCATCCTCAAGTTCTTACTCAAGTTATTCTCAAGTTGTCCTCAAGTCATCCTTAAGTCATCCCAAGTCACCCCAAGTCACTTCTAAGTTCTTAACTGAAGTCGTCCTCAAGTCATCCTCAAGTTCTTACTCAAGTTAACCTAAGATCATAACTAAGTCTCCTCTAAGTACAACCAAGTTCTTATTCAAGTTTATCTTAAAATTATCAAAAAATACAATCTATGTTTTTATCTTAAATAGTAAATGTCTAATATAGTACACACACGCCTCAAAAAACGCGTCATCACTGAGAATATCTTGCTCGGCGTTCTCTGCGCGAGATCGGTTAGCATAGATCTTAATGAAGTTCTTACATCCTAAGCAACCGCATTGATTACAATTCTGGTCTATGGAAATGTCTTTTATAGACTCCATGTCTTTATTTATTGACTTCATCATTTTATAATACGCCATGATCTATTTTTATTAAAAAAATTTAAAATTAAGTTCTTAAAATATTATTCCATCTGAAATGGATCAAATGATCTTTATGTTATTGGCGGTGCTGGCGTGCTGTTGCCTTCTGTATTTAGCGGTTCAGATTTTTTTTGATTGCTTTTGTTTTGGAATGCCCTTCTTTATATATTTTATAACAGTAATAACCGCCCCCAGCAGCAGCAAGGGCGCCAAAAAGGGAAACAGTTTTAAGTTCAATATTCCATGAAGACTTTGGCGCTGTAGGTCTTGAATCACATGGAGTTTTTATAGCTGGCATTGAATCAACTTGTTCTGGCGTTAGCGGTGTTATGTTTTCATTATGAGTTATATTCTGTAACATTAATTTTTTTTGTCTGTTCCACTCTGCTAATTTTTTCCTGCTTTAACACGCCCAGGATGAGGATGCTTTTCACTGGTCTCCACCTGATTCAGTGTTTTCTGCTGATTTTCTGGCTTGGTTACTTTCTCCACCTGATTCAGTGTTTTCTGATTCTGCTGATTTTCTGGCTCGGTCATTTTGAAGGGAAATAAAATCTATATGATTAAAAGTTATTAATCCCATGATTAATGGCGATAACAATGTTCCAAATCTATAGTATAGATTACACCCTAGAGACTCTAATGACTTTGTTAAAACTGGATCTTGCGTTAATCATACGTAAGATCTTGTTCAGAATCAATGGGAGCAAATCTACTGACTAGTTTAGTGTACAAACTAAGAACCGTTTGCCCCACACTTTTCACCATTCTAGACCCCAGCTGCGCTTCATACCTGTTATGATACTTTAAAATGTCTTGCGGCGACATCTGTTGAATCTGTTCTATGCTGAATTCAGTTCCGAGGAACTGTTTTGTTTTTCCACATGCTGCCAAAGAATACAGCCTCTCCTTTTTGGGCATAATAGCTTGGTCATCAACTTGGTCATTATAAGTTCAGGAAGGTTTAGGCCGCCCTGTAGCTGTAGTAGATCATCACTGTTCATGTTTTTTTATTAATTATAATTATTTTATTTTCTAAAAATGAGCACCGAAAAAACTGTTACCAACCCTTGTATACCATTCTGCTTGTTATTGGAGGCCTAAGTGTAGGATACTCAATGCTTGGTAAAAGCTTGTTAAGAATTAAACCAGCAGATCTTGGCAAACTAGACTTTGAGGATTCAGCAAAGCTAATTGCTATCATTGCAGCTTCGTTTGCTACGAAAGATTTTCTAGTTAAGCAAGGAATAATTCCGGACAATATAAATATGTAAGAAAAAAATACATTTATAAAAATGGCTTCACTTGTAATGATGATAGGCGGCGCGTGGTGAATGCGCTTGCTTTTAGTGGAAGTAATTACGCATTTAGTAAACTGCGAGATGAAGGTGAGAGAAAAGACATAACAAAGCTGTGGGCAACTAGCCCCAGCACAAGATCGCTATGAAAGCAGAGAATTGAGCAGTTAGATTTTATAATAACACACTGAAAAAACAGGGGCATGCAGCTTACACATTTAAAGATGTTGATCAAGCAATAAAACAATATTATCTTGTAACAGGCAAACCAATCGAGACATTGCCCCCACCAAAATTCAGTGACTTTTATCAACCGTCAGAAAAACAAAAGATGCAAGAAATTGGGTTTATTGTCTTTGGTATGACCGTTGTGTATTTTGTTGCACATAATATTGCTGAATAAAAAATGAACAAAATCTATTATTCGCCCAAAGGATATTGGAAGGGAAATCACGGCAATTAAAAAGCTAAGCCAAGCAGCTGGAGTCAGTGAACAAAAAAGCAAAAGAATGGTTATCTAAACAAGCGATTTGGCAAATTTATTTACCGGCGCCTAGACGAATACAGAGACCACACTTTGTCAATACAACTCCAAACGACACCCATCAAATGGACCCTTTTATATTTACCCTCCGATACGATTAGACGAAAAAGATTTAAGTACGCACTCACAGTCATTGACATAGCTTCAAGATACAAAGATGCGGAACCATTAACACAAAAGAGTGCTTCTGCTGTTGCTGTCGCCATACAACTGATATACCAACGAGGCCCTTTAACTTATCCTCGCATGATTCAAGTCGATGATGGAAAGAATTTAAAGGGCAAGTGAATCAATTATTGTTGAAACATAGAGTTACCATTAAAAGAGGCATTCCAGGAGTTCATAGATCACAGGCTTTAGTTGAAAACTTTAACAAACAGTTAGCCGAAAGACTTTTCTCCTACCAGTATCACAGAGAGCTGATTGACAATTCTCGCAACACAGAATGGGTTAGAAGACTGCCCTCAGTTTTGCGCGCAATGATAATGAGAATTTAAAGGGTTTAAAACCCGTACAAGCAATCAAAAAACAAACAATAGATGTTGCTGAAGAGCCTTCATCCGGCAAACTATTACATTTGGTTTGAAAGTAAGGTACCTTTTGTCACGGTCAAAATTCAACAAACCAAAGTGGGTCCGTCGCCGGCCACTTCAAATGGACATAAGTCCAAAGCAGACATCTTGGCGCCACAAAGACGGCTCCATGCGTCTCATCTGGCCAATTTAAGCACAGCAAGGAGGACAGCAGACAGTCTGAGTGGCTGGACCGACAGGTCTCGTAGGTTTGGTCAGACGTCGTGGAGCCTACCCAGACTCATCTAGCCAATTTAGAGTGACCATGTCCAAAGACTTAAGCCACACGCGCCAGTTAAGTAGGAAAGGGGGGAAGGTGTGTGTGGTGGGGGTGAAATCTAGCTAATCAATTAAATGACCAATTGACCACCACAGAGAGTAAGGTGTGTAGGCGTGACTGTCATGATTGAATACCAATGGAATTAGAGGGGGATAACTTCGGTGTCACGGGGTAAAAAAACTGACCAATGGTACTCGCCCTTTTTGGACAGATCGGAACACAATAAGAAGGATGTGGAGAGTGAGAGAACGGGAGAACGAGGGGAGAACGAACAGAGAGACAGAGAGAGAGAGGTCTGAGTGTAATCTCTGAGGAGAGAAAAGCAGAGAGATGAGGGGAGGAGAGAAGAGAACCAAGTTGAGAGATTAGCATGAGATAGTCTGCAGAGGAAGGACTGAGGAGAGATGTGGAGAGAGAGAGAGAGTTGCTAACTAATGAAGAAGAAAAGAAAGAAAAGAAAAAAGAAAAGAAAAGCAACCATGTCCATTTGATAAGAGCAGACTAGAAGAGAGAGAGAGAGAGAGTGCAATGCGTTAATGCAGGAAGAAAGAAAGGAGAACAGATCGATGTTGATAGTCACTGTTCTATCCTCACTGGGGTTCGACCTCACACTTGGCCAGCGCCACTTTCATCAGCAGTCCAGCTGACCGGTGCCAGCAGTCCAGTTTTGACCGGTGCAAGTAGACCAAACCAGTGCCAGCAGTGTGTCGTGTTGTGAAAGTGACAGTGAAAAGAAAAAGAAAAGAAAAGAAAAGACAGTGATTCGTGAATAGTTAAGATCACCTGGCCAGGTAAAGTAGAAATCTGTTTATACCCGGGTTAGTTAATGATGTTTTAGATAAATGATGTTGTGAAGTTCAGGAAAGAGAGGAATGTTTTTATTTCATTTGATTCCATATGCATTGATGTTTCGTTCTATGATCATGTGTAGTAAAGTTATAGACTTAACTAGTGGTTTGATGTGACGAATGCATGATATATGAATGAGATCGTAAGCAAGCTGTGAGTGTGTTTGGGCTGTGCGCTAGTCCTTCCTCATCGACATCATCCGAGGTTGACAATTTATTGGCGAGCTTGCCAGGATATTCTGGCCATTTATTATAATTGTTCAACTTCTCATAGAGGAAGCTGGGTGGATTCAAGTGTTGTAATCCTAAGACAAGGGGTTGTCTTACTGTATGTTCCCAAGATAGTTAAATACTAGGCTTGGCATTGCTTCCAAGATAGTTAATACTAGGCTTGGCATTTCAGCCCCAGAGTACTTATTTCGCACAGATTTCCTATAATTCGCTCTCATAGTTGGGTCAGGCGCTGGGCGTCTTATAAAAACTAACTACGTGTCCCAAGCTAATATTTATCATTCATAGGATTGTGCTATTACGTCACTCGTGTCGGTAACCACCAGTTTGGCTGTCGTAGTAATAAAATCTTGTTCAAACAAAAAAAAAAAAAGAAGATATAATGGCGGAAGAAAAGAACACCCTATTGAACAACTTGTGAGCGTTCGCTCGTGATTTAGGCTATGCGGGAGAAGAGTTGCGAGCATTCGTTGAAAACCAGCAAAGATGGAAGGGATGAACGCGCGGAAAGACGCCGTGTTGCCGTAGAGATAGCATTAGCAGAGAGCAGGAAAGGACTAAAGCTAGCGCAACGCAGGAAACAGAGAGAATAAGGCAAGCGCAGGAAACAGAAAGAATGAAGCAGGAAACAGACAGAATAAGGGAAGCGCAGGAAACAGAAGAATGAAGCAGGAAACAGAAAGAATAAGGGAGGCGCAGGAAACAGAAAAGAATGAAGCAGGAAACAGAAAGAATAAGGGAAGCGCAGGAAACGGAAAGATTAAAGGTTCAATTAGAGTTGGAGAAAGTGAGAATACAAAGGGAGACCACCGAGGATGGTAGCTCACTTTCCAGTGACTCTGTGCGCAGCTATGCTCCCCGACCCAAGTTGCCAAAATTCTCTGAAGGAACCGATTCGATTGATGCATACATCAGTCGTTTCGAAACGTTTGCGACCAGTCAGGGTTGGCCTTCAGAAGAGTGGGCAGTCATTTTGTCAGCGTTATGACGGGTAAGGCATTACAAATTTTCACTGCGTTACCAGCGAACAACAGTCTGATTTCGGCGCTGTGAAGGAATCTTGATGAAAGGATTTGACCTCACAGAGGAGGGGTTCAGGAAGAAATTTCGTTCAGCTAAATTACAAGCAGGTGAGACGTACACTCAGTTTGGTGCACGTCTAGATCACTATTTTGAGAAGTGGTTAGAGTTGAGTGGTACGAAAAAGGAGTTCGCTGAATTGAAAGAGCTAGTTATGAAAGAACAGATTTTGTCAGGTTGCGGCCCTGAGTTAACCATACATTTGAAAGAAGACAGCCAGAGACAGCAGGGGAGTTGTTGAAGTTCGCAGAGGTGTATAGAGAGGCACGTTTGGGCACTAAGGTGCAGGAGAAACAGGTGCTAGGCACAGGTGAGAAGAGTGCAAGGAGACTAGGAGAGTTTTCTGCAAAGTCTGCAAACCCAGTGGTGGGGCAGAAGGAAGGGCAAAGGGACATTAGGTGTTTCATTTGTCACAAGAAGGGACATGTGGCGAGGGATTGTCGCATGAGGTTCCAGAAGGCAGCAGCCTTGCAAGAGGTGGATAAGGGTCGTCAAGGGAAACGACCTGCAGTGGAACCAAAAGGGATTCAGTCTGAAGAGGGTGGAGTGCAGCTATGGCTAGCACTGGACAGCAGTCAGTGTCAGGGATGGAGGGCACTAGGCTGAGTGGTTCGTTACCAGTGGAAGAAGGGTGGATTGGCCAGCAGAGGGTGAAAGTGTTACGAGACACTGGTTGTTCATGCGGTGTAGTACGAACAACGCTGGTCGAGAAAGGGGATTTGACAGGGCAAATCCAGACTGTACTCTAATCGATGGCACTGTGAGGGAGTTTCCAGTTGCTAAGATAGAAGTACGTACCCTTACTTCTCAGGCGAGTTGTCTGCGTTGGTGATGGAGAAACCCCTTCATGATTTGATCATTGGAAATATTCCAGGTGCAAGGGATCCAGGGGATCCTGAGTTGTGTGACTGCTACAGGGGCAGCAGTTCAAACACGGAGCAAGAAGGAGGAAAAGGTTGATAAACCGTTAGTCGTTCCGCAAGGAAGTCAGGCATAGATGTGTCGCCTGATGAGTTTAGGGCAGCGCAGGAACAAGACCCTTCGCTCGTGAAGTCTTGGGAGTTGGCAAGAGGTGGAGAGAAACAGGAGGTTAGAGGAGGTGAGACAGAATTTCTTGTGAAAGGCGGGCTGTTGTACCGAGTGTTCACCAAGGGGAAGACAGGTAAGGTGACCACTCAGTTAGAGGTACCAGCAGGTTATCGTGACACTGTCATGTCAGTGGGTCACGAGTCGCTCATGGCGGGTCATCTCGGCACCAGCAAAACAGCTGACCGAATCTTGATGATTTCATTGGCCAGGAGCAATGGCAGACATAAAGCGTTTCTGCATGTCATGTGACGTGTGTCAAAGGTCAGCCACAAGAGGGGTGAAGAGGAAGGCGCCTCTTAAACATCCCCCTTTAATTGACACACCGTTCAGGAGAGTGGCTGTTGATCTGATTGGCCCAATCTCGCCCTGTTCCAAAGGTGGGCACAGGTATGAGACATGTAAGGTTGCAAGGGAAAGTTTGCAGGAGGCTAGGGTCGTTCAGAAGAAGCAATATGACAGGAAGGTGAGGAAGCAATCCCTCAAGGTGGGAGATCAAGTCCTGGTACTGCTTCCCACGGGTCACAACAAGCTGCTGATGCATTGGAAAGGACCATTCACCATCACTGAAAAGGTCGGTCGGGATTACCGAATTGATGTGAATGGGAAACTAAAACTTTTCCATGCAATTTTCTCCGCAAATATACTCAGCGTGAGACTCAGCACATAGGCGCAGCAGCAATCATTGATGAGGTGAAAGAGACCAGCAGAAGAAGGGGAGATTTTGTTGCCTAAGTTTCCAGAAGAGTCATACAGGGATGTGTCACTGTATGAAGGGCTAGACAGTAGGAGTTCCTAGGTTTTGTTGTCGGAGGCGACACAAAGCAGCCAGAAAGGGGAAAGGTGGAGAAGATGATGAATTCAGAGAGACCAAAGACCAAAACAGAAGTCAGGAGTCTGCTAGGTTTTATTGGCTTCTACAGGGAGTTTGTTCCAAATTTCGCTGCGATCACGAGTCCTCTCAGTGATTTGGTCAAGGCAGGGAAACCGGCAGTGGTCGAATGGTCAGACGCTGCAGAGCAAGCACTGCAGACGGTGTTGGAAAGACTAGGTTCCCGTCCCATCTTGAAGCTACCAGATATGTCCAAACCATTTTTGTTGCGGACAGATGCATCAGGTGGTGGGATAGGTGCAGTATTGCTGCAGGAGCATGAAGAGGTCGAGTTTCCTGTGAGGTATGCTAGCAGGAAGTTGACAAAGTGTGAAGAAGGGTACGCAACGGTGGAGAAGGAGTGTTTAGCTGTGTGTGGGCCGTGCAGAAGTTCCACAAATACTTGTATGGGAAGAGTTCGTGATAGAGACTGATCACCAACCACTCAAATTCCTGCAGGAGGCGCAGTTGAAAACAGCAGAGTGCTGCGTTGGGCAATGGCATTGCAGCCCTACAGGTACCGAGTGCAGTACATTCCCGGTCGACAGAATGTCGGAGCTGACTATTTAAGCCGAGTATGTCTAGCAGCAGCAACTCAGAGAAGTCAGTCATAACCAGGGTGCTTTGTCTGATAACACGTTTGATTACCGTTTATGTTGATTGGATATGGGTTCCATTCCCATTGCTATGGTTCAAATTTTTTTGTGAGACTTGATCAAAAAAAATATTATTTCTTTGTGAGACTTGTTCATGTGAATGTATTATGCGGAGCATACAGTCGCTTGTGTAGTAATGCATTAATGCAATAATGAGGATGGAGATTCCTCAGTGAGTGTCATGATCGTGAGCATATTATAAAGTGCTTTCAAAGAAATTGTGACAGAAGAAGATGTGGCAAATATCGCAGGTAGAGGAATTGGCATAATGCGCACAGAGGTCGTTATAAAATGAGTTGAAATCACGCAAGAGCACACGTCAATGATAACTCATTGGAGTGGTATACACTAATGATATATTTTTATATTTATAAACCGTTTGGTTGAAAAGTATTTTTCATACTTTGCACGAGTAGCTGTGATCAGCAAATTCGGTTGTTGTCTTTTTTGTATCCCGTGGTTGTTGAGACAATGCGGTCAAAGTCTTTTAGCAAGGGGAAATTGTCACGGTCAAAATTCAACACAACCAAAGTGAGGTCCGTCGCCGGCCACTTCAACTGACATAAGTCCAAACGCAAGACATCCTGGCGCCACAAAGAACGGCTCATGCTCTCATTCTGGCAATTAAGCAAGCAGCAAGGAGACAGCAGAGACAGTCTGAGTGGGCTGACCGACAGGTCTCGTAGGTTTGGTCAGACTTCGATGAGCCTACCCAGACTCATCTAGCCAATTTAGAGTGACCAGAGTCCACGACATATGCACACGGCGCCAGTTAAAGTAGGAAGTGGGGACGGTAGAGAGTGGGTGGGTGAAATCTAGCTAATCAATTAAAAGACCAATTGACCACCACAGAGAGAAAGGAGGTCGGCGTGAATGTCATGATTTGAATATCCAATGAAATAGAGGGTGAAACTCGGTGAGTCAGGGTAAAAAAAATTTACTGACCAATAGAACTCGCCCTTTTTGGACAGATCGAACACAAAAAGAAATACGATGTGAGAGTGAGAGAAACGTGAAACGAGGGGAGAACGAACAGAGAGACAGAGAGAGAGAGGTCTGAGTGTAATCTCCGAGGAGAGAAAAGCAGAGAGATGAGGAGGAGAGAACAGAACCCAGTTGAGAGATAACACTGAGATAGTCTGCAGAGGAAGGACTGAGGGAGATATGATGGAGAGAGATAGAGAGTTGCTAACTAATGAAGAAGAAAAGAAAGAAAAGAAAAAAGAAAAGAAAAGCAACCATGTCCCATTGGATAAAGCAACTAAGAAGAGAGAGAGAGAGAGATTGCAATGCGATTAATGCGTACAGAAAGAAAGGAGAACAGATCGATGTTTGAAGTACACTGTTATCTATCCTCTCACTGGGGGTCGACCTCACACATTGGCAGCGCCACTTTCATCACAGTCCAGCCTGACGTGTCCGATCAGTCAGCTTGACCGGTGCAAGAAGACCAACACAGTGCCAGCAGTGTGTCCGTGTTTGATAAAGTTGACAGTGAAAAGAAAAAGAAAGAAAAGAAAAGACAGTGATTCAGTGAATATTAAGATCACCTGAGCCAGGTAAAGTAGAAATCTGTTTATACCCGGTGTTTAATGAATGTTTTATAGATAAATTATGTTGTGAAGTTCAGGAAAGAGAGAATGTTTTATTTCATTTGATTCCCAATGCATGATGTTACGTCTATGATCATAGTGTAGTACAGTATAGACTTAACTAGTGGGATGATGTGACGAATGCAAGATATATGAATGAGATCGTAAGCAAGCTGTGGAGTGTGTTTGGCTGGTGCGCTAGTCCTTCCTCCATCGACATCAACCGAGGTAGACACCTTTAATTACCCGGGTGACAGCAGAAGGGGACACTCGCATCGGCATCCGCTCCCAGTTTGGATTGTTGAGCCAAATGAAAAAAACGAATTGTAAAAAAGAATCCGCACCTTGAATAATTACGAGAAACAGACACAACAAAACAACCGGCTCCCAAAGATCGTTTGCGAAAGGAAGAACTGCAGATAATCCCAACCAAGACACTGTTCGCTTTAATTAATTTATGTAAAATATATTTGAGTTTAAATGGAAGCTCAGAAGGAACGCAGAACGAAACGTAGATGGTATAGGAAGAGACCTTGAAAATGATACGAGGAATCATTTCCATAGAGCGAGTAATGCTATTAAGGAGAAACATTTTCGGGGATTAATCAATGCATGCTAAATCAACCAGACCACCTACTAACTCAATACCCCCAAATTGGAAAAAGAATAATCAATGCAGAAATAATAAAAAAAAATTCGAACGCATCAAGCAAACATGAGAAAATATTTAAATGAATTGGATGAAGCTATGATCGAACTTATAATAAAAGTTTGATAAAAATTATAAAACCCCCTGATTAAAAGCGGGGTCCTCCAGTGCCCAATTGCTATTAAAACACTGGATTAACAATACACGTTTTGTAGTTTGTTTCTATCTAACGACTTCTTTGTTACAACGAATGTGTTGATCTCAATGAGAATAGATCGCAGTTTTAACGTTGTCATGATGAAAAGTCTTATTGCCAAACAATGCTTCTTCTGTAGTTGTCATGTGATATGTTATGACATGCAAAACGCAGCGAGATATTCCCTTTGCTTTCTTAATGAATTTTCTCCTGGCCGAAATACTGTACTTTTTGACCTTAAACCCCACAAACTCCTAGATCACCTTTCCAGAATACTCATCCTTCATCTTCCTAAAAACCTCTTGTTAGTAATTGAATTTAAAGGCGAAACTATTAGGATAAACGGACTAGTCATAACCAACCACACGCTTCTTAGGTCTACTTCTAATTCCCATTCTTATATAAATATCAATCAGTAGGGGATATCTATAACAAAACTATCTGTATCTGTGTAAAGTACTCTGGACTCGGGATACGAGGCTTAAAGTAGTCATAAAGAAATTCTAACATCAAAAGCTTTTGATAATTCTAAAACGTAACCAATAAAAACAGTTTGTCGAATTTGAGACTTTCTTTTTTTCATCATTAAACCAAAAAGCCCGCATTGAAACATGAAATCTCTGAAGTCCAGAAAATATGTGTTTGAAGTCAGCTTAATTGCTTCGTTCTCTCTGGTGACCAATCAAACATCCTTTGGCGCATTGTGTGAATTTTCCATAAGTCCTTTCCGAAACAGCTGTTTTCATCAACTTGCAAAAGTCTTTTTCATGAAGCATCCAGAGGATTTGGTTCTGAGCTCAAGGTTCATCAAGAATGTATGGTTACATGAACGAACTATGAACAAAAGCCAATTATGCGATGAACAGCTGTCAACTTCAACCCATGTCTTAACTAAAATTGCAGAAGTCTGACAGACATAATTTATTGCAGACGCGAAGATTAGGCACAGTTTAGGTGTTCACTTGGAACCATCTTTAGACTTTCTGCTGCTAAAGGATAGTCGATTAAATGCCAGGTCATGGAGTTCCTGAGGATATTCTAAGTCAACTTCTAGAATGTGAAACCACCAGTTGAACAGGCGTTAAACTGCCCAACCACTTTAATGTCCATTTGAATATTATCGATCGCCGCCTGGTGTACATTTTAAAGTTGCGAATGGAAGTGATTGCGCCATCCCATCCAACAGAGTTGTTTGCATCTAATACATAAGAAAGTTGGACTTTTTACTTGGATCATAGTCGTGCCAAGTATTTGTTAGTTTGCTTACAGTAATGAGCGACGCATACTATTTCCCCCCACGCAATCCGTTTCAATCATCTGAATCATTGGTAAATCCGAAATAAATCTATCTGTATTCCTTAAACTTTAAAGAAAGCGTCCCCCCCAATACACTACCCGACGGGCTCAGAAATGTAATGCGCGGCGATCCAGCTATAATGTTTCGCTGCAGAGTCCATCTATAATTTACAAAGACGTCGCGCCAACAAACAAACACGGGCCCTCAAGTATGGAATCATGATAGTCTCCCCATCGTTTTACAATCTAACCTTCTGCCTACGCATCTTGAGCATGCATGGAATCAGAAACACTGAAAGTCTCATTCCTCTGAGACAAGAAAAGAACGCGCCATTAGGAGGAAGTGTATCTTCGTCACACTTTTCCCAACATTTCCATGTACTCAAATGGTAAACGCCCTTTCAAACAAAGTGTTGGTCAAAAAATTCTTCCGTTATTGGCAGGACTTTAAGGACATAGCCAGTGACTCTAATTGAACCACATCTGGTAGCAATAGAGTCATAAAAATGACATGTTAAAATTAGATTAAAGCACATGTACTTTTCTGATGACTGCTGTGCAATGCATGACACCCAGAGGCACGTGTCCACTGCTTTCATTATAAGATGAGAGTCGAGTCACCTCTGCAAGTTATGAAAAGAAGATGGCAGCATTCCATGTCTAAGGAATCAAACATAGTTGAAGATGCATTTACTGTGAGCTGCACCTCTGAACTTTCCACTAAGTGATCAAGGTCTCTTACTGTTGGATTTCTCTGCGTCTGATGAGCACCTAAACACAAATCCAACATTGAGAGGGCTGCGTCATACTGTTCTTGTCTTCAGGCTACATCTTGAATTCAATAAGTTTAGATTATTAGAACAGGTCAATACGCACTTGCTGCATGCGTTCTAAGAAGGTATTCTGTCATCATTTGGCCTCTATAATAAAACGGCTTTGAATGAACGCCATCCTACCTGACAATAATGAAGGCAAATGAACAATCTGATGATACTCTTAAGACTGTTTTTAGGGGCGAAGTTTTTGGTGGCGCTGCCCCTTCATAAGAACAATGAGTGTATTCAAAGATCTGCGTAAACAACATATGGCGAATTTTTGCAATCCGTTTTCCAGTCTAAAACTAAATTTCGATCCGAGGTGGGGGCGTAATTAGTATCTGTATTTACAGTCAACTGGCCGATACAATGATTCTTATGTTCCGCTAGCACCTTGACAGATGGAATTCTTGATTAAACATTTTCTGCAGATACTTGTATGCTATGTTTATTTGTAGTAAAACACAATAATCTACACATGTTCGTATCAATGTGTAATGGCGGTAGTCCCGCAGGTGAAAGCATCATAGAAAATCAACATATTATTTTTCGGGTTCGCCTATTGTTGGGACTGTTCTGACACTTAATTGGCGCCAAATTAGTTTCCTCATCCCATGTGTATACATTAACAATAATGGTTTGTTTTGTCTTCGGGAGGTTGGGGGGGGTCTACTGATCAATTTGGTTCTACACACAAAAAACATAAAGGACACCCCACAAAGTTAAGATCATTGTGTAGTCGTGGTGTAGTAAGACACTCACCGGCATTCGGACAGCGGATATAAATAAAGATAAAAAAGAAGAAAAGCTTCACGACCAGCCGTGTTTCCATTCGCGCCCTCCCACCACCTAAACCCAAATTCGACATGAATACTAACTGTTTCTGCACAGCAGCTTTTTATATAAAGCCCCACAAGCTTGTAGGTCGAGGACTGAAAGTCCAAACCCACAATCAGTGGAGTGCGCCACTACTCCAGTTTAAAAACAGAGCTCACAAGGACTTAAACGCGCCTCAGCCCCCCCCGGACCGCCACACAAAAAGTTCAACAAATCATCGGCAGCGCAAACAATCCAGTCAGTAATCGTCAGCCCCCACCGGGTTGATATATGTCTGGGACCAACATCCTCCCGCCACGGTCCCAGTGCCAAAGAAACTCTTGACTCTGCCGCGGGGCTCTCCACGACGAAAAAATCAAGCCAAACAATAAGCGCCACGAACCCAACCCCCGCCCGCACCCCAGACCAAACCCGGGAGCTTTAACAACAATTCACGAAACCAATTCCCAATTCGCCCACGGTCCCAGCCCCGCGACTCAAGGTGCCATGAGCGCTGAAAAACCCAGGTAAACCTCCCGAAGCAGTCGCGCCGACCGCACTCCAGACCCTTGAGAGCACAATCACCCTACAACACGCGGGGGACGACAGCCTCAAGAGGCGCAACGGGGGAGCCAACTCCCCAAACTAGCCCTTGGGGGGTTAGGTAACCAAACCGGCCAAAAACAACTCCCAGAATGGCGAAAGCAGATATAGAACACAGATCGACCCTCAACGAAACGAAACTCCAACCGGCCCCCGCACAGCGAACACGCTGGGGCCCGACACCACGACCCCGGTGCGAGTACTCGGAGAAGTATCAATTCCGCACCACCCGCAGCCGCCTAGCATCTCGCCGCGGATGGGCGCCCCAACTCGAGAAGTAACCAACCATATCTGCATAAGAACTCCCCAGCGAAGACACAGACGACTAAATCGGGGGAAAAAAAGCTCTCCGGGGGGGGGGGGAACGCAAAAACGACGATCACTTTCGACCCAGGTCATTATGACGGGGCCCCCCAGGAGCCCACGGGGGGGCGACGGGTATCGCGGGGGGGGGGGGGGTGGAGGGCCAAAACCAAATGTCCTCAGCCCCCAAAAGACAATAGTGTCAGGTAGCCAGCCCCCCACTGGGGGCTTCTCATGACAGCCCCGTCAAGCCCCAACAACCAGGGGGTCCTATCATAAAGTCGTACCCCCCTCTGCAAACAAACAAGTACGCTAAACGCGCAGCCCGCGCCTCCCTCGCTAAACAGCCGTAAAACGAATCCCCCACTCATAGGGTCAAAAGGCGTAAACAGTTTTTAATATAATGCCCGCCGCCAAACCGCTACATGCCCCCCGCCCGCGCTCTACAGCCCACCCCCCACGCTGACCCTCAGCGTAGCGCCACATCCCCGTATCTCCCAGGCTAACACTAGTACCAGCCGCTGCCGTCCCAACTAGTTGATAGGCTCCAGATATACCCACTGACCCAGCATTCCAGCAGCACAACCCTTCGTTTGATATAGCAGAAAAATGAAAGGTTCATGCACTAGAACTATCTGCCTATTCTGTATGATGGTCTCCATCAAAAGGTATTTTTAATTTTAGGGTTTCTACTACTCTCATCTATTGGCCGTGCGCTGTAGGCACAAATGGGATAAACTGAACATACAAGCAATGAATAAAAATAACAAATAATAAGTATAGAAAATCAATTAAACTGTTAACTTGAAATAATCAGCTAGCAGCGCATCTTCTAATACAAACCACAGACCAATCAGCAGCGGATATTATCGGCATCTATCTACTTTAACAATAATGAATAGTTTAATTACTCACTCAACAGTTCTCCCCTCATGCAACTATAATCCTCTGATGACCCTAGGACAAAACACAAACCGTATTTCTTGTTAACTAACATCAAGCCAAACATTGTGAAGATGTACATCTTTAGACCCAAGTCCAACTGTTGGATTTCTACAACCCTCGCCACCGCCTCCAAACCGTTTTCTTATTTCATCAAAATGCTGATAAGGTTTAAGCCCGCTAGCGTCAGATTTGGTTAGGCTAACCCCTCAATCGAACATTGTACTTACGTTAATTTTAGGATTAAAAAATTTACACTTCCCTCTTTTGAACGTTCTTCAATCTCCGCACAGCAATAAAATACATTAAAAACTCGATCTGCTGCAACAACTAAAACCTAAAATTCCAAATAGCGTCTGCCAGCTTCTGGATATGATGTATGATGAATCACTCTATCGACATAACATGCAACTTTTGACTGAAATTGTAGCTCAATCAGCCCATGCTAAATTAGGGTTGCTATACAACGTCAAACTCAACCTAGATGTCAAGAAATGCTGTACTTAAGCTTCTGGTGTCTTATGAACTGATAACGCGATAGTATTCATTAAAAGTTAGTTCAAAAGACAATCTGACATATTAATGCTCCTTGAAAGTACGGCGCATGCGCATTTATATACAACTCAAAATCTAAGGTGATTGAAAAAAAACCGATTTCCATACGACAAAATTTACAGCTAACAGCCTTTTGCTGCATTTAGCATCGCGGGATTGCGGCGGCCTATCTACGATTTAGTGCTTCTTCATTTTCAATTCCTTGAACGCAGAATCAGGCCCTTTCATTCCCGGTTAGCCATAGATCAGAAAGGTTACAAATATGTCTGCATTATGTAAAGAAAATATATCTGCCCTCAAGTTTTAAAGAAAATTTCTTAACGATAGCCCGCCCCAGAATCTGTACAACAGTCCATGATTGTCTGTTGATTGAAGCGAGTTCTCTATTTTGAAAGAAAGACTCGCAGGAGCCAGTCACAATCACTTTCATCTGCACCAAGGACTGGAAAAATTGACAGTAAGAATTAGATCTGCCTCAGTAGTAGATGGAAAATATGGAACAATAAGAATCCGTTTATTTTCCCTTCACACGCGCAAGTGCTTCTTTCAGCTTCTATGCGGGACAAGAATCGAGCATAGATTGTGACATTTTTTATAAAAACAAAAACAAAAGTTAATTCTTTAAAAAACAAGGCAGGCATTGATTATGAAGATTAAGATGGTTTTCGATTCTGGAGACTACAGAGTGAAATGACTCCCATTGGTGGGGTACAACATCGCTCGGGGCTCCTCAATTGCGGCGTGCACTTAACAGAAAGTATAGGGACAGATCATTAAAACAAAGTTAGCCAAAGAAACCACCCGAATTTATAGACCCTAAACTTTAGAAGTAAAAGATGACCATGTTGTTGTGAGGAGCGACCAAGGACAACTTGTTCAGCATACATTTTTCGAAACAGACTCTTCAAAGTTTTTTTTCAAAAAGAGTACAATTAGACAAAGAGCTCAGTGTGAGCGCTCACATCGCCTTGGCATTAATAAACCAAAATTAGATAGGGATGCAGTTGCTAAACTTCAAAACACGCTACAAGCACTCCCAACCAGATAACCCAATACAAAACATGGAACTTCACGATTTAAGTCAAACCGCGGGCAAAATAATAGAAGCAGAAACGCAGTTTTTCCGAAAAACGCATTAAAGACTATACACGACACACCGTTACCCATGCAGAAATAGCGGCCCTGACATGCAGTTTAAGAGCCCAAAGAGGCGAAATAACAAACAATTTAGCAAAAACCTGGGGAAATGTGATGAGCAATATAAAAAACGAAAAAGAAAAACTCGTTGAGGCTGATGACGCCAACTATAGGGTCAGATATTAAAAAAGAACTAACCCAAAGACTAAAAGAACTTGAACAAAGAGATCAGCAAACAAGAAGTAGTTGACTACTAACCGAGAACAATTACGAACTCAGTTGATCGAACAGAATAAGAGCAACTATCCAAAGAAATTTATATGAAGACACAACGCTAGCAGAACGAATAACAACACAGATTAGTTTAGAGAGCAGGGAGTTCACATTAGCAAGCGTTTATAACAGCCTTAGGATATGCAAATAAGCACACTGGTGTTGGCTATTAAGGCGGCGGTGGAGGTCAAGTCCAGTGCCTCCGCCACCATCGCCTCCACCTGATAAAAGTCATGGTAAACAAAACAGCTGATCATCTTGCGAGTTATATTAAAAAAAATTAGCTAGAAAAGCAATATACTCTTTACTGGTAAATAGGAGAATAGAAAGCTGCTTTTGTCTACTGCAAGCACAGTAGTTAGCTTTATGGCCGAGCCCATAAGGCAATAGTTTCACATAATAGATGGGTTAATATATATAAGTAAAATAAAGACCGATAATCCTAGGCAAGTTAATCCAAGAACAAGCGCTGTCTTATTTCATATTCAAAGGTCATTATTTTAGACTTCGCGAACAGAGTCCGCGTCTTCACACGTCTTCGGGCTTTGGACCACGGGGAGTGGATGACATATACTTGAGGGTCATCTGTTTTTTTACTGCATGCAATATTACTGGCACCTAATATATTTCGTTTATTCCGACTTTCTGTACATTGCCTGCCCCAAGGATTTCATTAATTGGTAGTTTAATATTGTTTCCTATCTGGAGAGCCTGAGGTCAGCAGGCAGCAAGTATAAACCAGTGCCAACGCAAAGTCTACTTTCGATCTTGCGAATTGTAAAACATTTGTACCTTTATAATACTTTGAGCTAAAACGTGACGTAGAAATAAAGCGTCCTCTAATTAGCTAAGTAACAGTTTATGTGCAACAAAGCCTGTAGAAGGATCAGTTATGCTCGAATCAAGTTTGTGCTAGCGACCTAGCGAAACACCAAACTAAGAACGAACAGAGTCGATTATATTCGTTCTATACCTGCTTTAGTTATGGCCCTTAGAAGTGCTAAGATAAATGTGTCCATGCTGGGTTTAAAAGCTCTTGCCTATGACCCGAGGTGAACGCCTGTGCCGAAGAGAGAGCTGAGTAAGGAGGATTCCAGTCAATCGCTATACTTTCTGAGCACGCCCCAATAATAATGGGGTGCCATCAGCCAAGAGTAAAGATCCAACTTTTGTCAAAAGTCCTTTCTTGATGTTAATATTTGAATTCGTTACAGATTCGTTTCAAAGCCTTATGTCTATACTGTATGCTGAAGGGAATAAACGGTTTATAGTCAATAGGAATGTCGCAGGCAGTTCAGTCAAAAAAAACGATCCGAAGGATGTAATATAACTGAAATCAGTACCATGACCATAACCAAAGGATTAGGATGATATAAGTGATCAGCATACGACACTCCACACCCAGTTTGATGCACAAAACCCCGCAAATTTTAACTTGGTTCTGATAAAACTGCATCGATGACTTAAACCACCATTCTTTTGCGAAAGATAGACTATTTTTTAACAGTGGGGGTTAAGATATCTGCTTAATGGATACTGTACCCTTTTTTATGAAAGTGTCAGTCTGGGACACAGAAATGACGAGGGTTCCAGTTGTTAAAATTTTAAGATTGATAGGCGCCCAACAGAATATTTTGCATCAATAATTTGAATGCCACTCATTTTTTAATTTGTTTAAAAAATGTTTGTAACAATAACAAAGCCAGACCGCCCCGGCCTTCGTTTTATAATAGAACATGCTATTAATAACGAATGCCGGACCAGAACGGCCGCGCTCCATGAAATATTCTACAAAGTCGCATGGTTTAATAAAAACAAGCAAAGCCAAGGAGATAATAAGAATAAAAACGTTAATCAAAGAGGCCATAATAGTTAGCCAGTAACCATAACCTGATGGTTTATTACGGGGTTTTGCTCGCTAAAAGCAGCAATGAGTAACTTCGGAATTGCTCTCACACTACAAAGCGAATCTGAAAACAATGTAAACCCTTCAAACCTAAGAAAAAAGTAGGGTACTATTTTGATAAAGAGCTAGCTAAATGGTTAGGCTTTACAACTGTCCAATCGGGCCGTTCTATTATAGAGTTACTCCAAACAAAACTACTTAATGAGGGAGAAAACCTCATCGAACTGCATTACATTCATTACTCTATGTTACAATTGGAATGAGCAAGCACTGGATGAAAACTTATAAGATGGAAGGCCCTCAACTGTTTTAAGAGCTCTCCGTCAGGGAAAGCTGCATATGCGATAATGAAATTATACAATTCCCAAATTTACAGTTTAAAAGATTATTTGTTTTGTGGGAGGGTCGGATCATTTAATCTAAACATCAAAGACAAAGCGGGGAAAGAAGTGAAATGATGATCAAACCAGCACAATGTTTATGGAAAAGAAAATACTACGTAACAAAAAAAGATTAAAGTCGCGTGGGCCAAAGAAATCAGGATTTACATAAGCGCCTGAGGAAGTGAAATAAACCATAGAATTAAAAGACCATGCAGCTGTTGCGGACTTTTGAACAGAACGGTGATATTAGGCGCATTGAATGGTTTTGAGTACACTAAAAGATTGTGGGGGGGATAATAAACGCAACGCGTTGGCGACAGCAAAATTTCCTAAACTAGAACAACGCGCAATCTAAGGCAAATACTGTTGGCCAGTATGAATAATCCAATAGTATCGAAAACTCTGACCTCAATGCCAACATAGAACCATATTTAGAATGGGAAGAATAAAAATTGATTCATAAGCCGGCATATTACATATTTTAGCCGTCAAAAAAGTTTCAGAAAAGCATATCAACTCTGGCCCTTTACATGAAAGATCTTATGCCGGAACGACAGATAGTCTCGGAAATAAATTGAAATAACGCGCGAATGGAAAAACCATTAATCCACCACAGAAAAGAAACAGTTGAAAAAAAAGCAACTCTACAAAAATTACAGTTCTTTCAAGCAAAAATTAGGAGACACGTTCACAATATATTAAATTTCTGTCTTTAAAGGAGGGTGGTAGGAAGGGGTTGGGGGCTTTAGTGACGACCTTATAAAAGGAAATTAATATAGCGGCAAAACTTAGACGTTAAACGTCTTAACTTACCATTGTCGTTCTCACAAAGGCGAGGAAATAAAGAATCAAAACAACAAAGCAACAAAATCAATGGTGACATCAATAGAAACAATCTTACAGAACAAAATTGATAAATCTTACACATTTAGGCCTCATAGGTTTTAATATACTGAACAATTTTGACGGAGAGTATGATAAAATAAAAACAGTAATAGATAAAAAGTCTGTATATAAACATGGAGCAGTTTAAACTATATGACAAAACCCACCTCATAGTTCGATTAATAAGCGGACAAACTGGTGTGGAAAAACAATATTTTATCCTCAACCTTTACAAACAGTTTCTCGTTATAATTTTTAATCATATTGTGATTTTCTGTCCACACTTAAATGGAACAAAGCATATCATGATAGAAGGTAATTATATGTGAACATGAATATGAAATAAAATTATTATCCTAGCAATAAACGAAGTGAGTGTTTAGGAACAGTTTTATAGATTGTTTGAAGGAACGCAGACACTATTTAGGTAGAATGGGACGTGCGGGCAGAAAAGAGACCAAAGTATACAAAGAAAAAAAAAACCAAAACCACTTGTCAAAACTAGCTTTCAGTGGAAGAACATGCTGGGATAAGTGTGAGGATTTTAGTCAAAAATATAACTCGGTTTAAAGACTTTAGAGAGCAGTTAAAGACTGTAGTTTTATTTCACATGAAAGACAGAGATGCATTTGATGAATGTTTGCGTGAAAATGATGTTATTGAAAATGACCAGGAAAAACATAGGATTAAACAAAAATTAAAATCTGAAAACTTTAGTAAATTAGTATTAAAAACAGATAACCCTACACAGTATGTTTGTTTGTAGATAATCGTTAATTTTTGGTTATTGAAGTCTTACTTGTTAGAGAACAGGAAAAGGGCATTCTAGGTCGCCCTAGCCCGAACCTAGGTGAGGGCTAGGGTGAGTTAGAATGCCCCTTTTCCTGTTCTCTAATGGTGAGAATGTGAAGGGGCTTGAGGTGAATTGAGGAGAGGAACTGAGAAGAGGGAAAGCGAGAAGGGGGGGGGGGGGGGGTCTGAGAAGACAAAGAAATCAGAAGAGAAGAGAAAGAGAGAGGGAGGAGGAGAGAGAGAGGGTGAGAGAGAAAGGAGAGAGAGAGAGAGAGAAAAGAGAGAGAGAGAGAGAGAGAGAGAGAGAGAGAGAGACAGACAGACAGACAGACAGACAGACAGACACACAGACAAACAGCTACAGCTGTACCCCCTCCCCTCCTTTCCCCCATCCCCTCCTCTTCTTCTCATTCCTCAACAACAGAAATTATACATATCTAAAAAAAAAAAAGAAAAAAAAAAAAAGGCTAGATCACCATCAACACCTGACCCCCCCCCCCCCCCCCCCCCCCAACACACACCACCGAAGCAGTGCTGGAATAATGACAGTGTGCGTGCATGCGTGCGTGCGTGCGTGCGTGCGTGTGTGCGTGCGTGCGTGCGTGTGTGCGTGTGCGTGTGTGTGTGTGTGTGTGTGTGTGGGGCGTGTGCGCGCGCGCGCGCGTGTGTGTGTGTGTGTGTGTGTGTTTTGTTTTGTTTTGTTTTGTTTGATTTAGCGTCTTTTCACAAAATAGTGTTTTTAGACGGACCTTGAAATCATCCTGAATGACATTAGTATTTTATCACAAATAGGAATACCCCGTCATTTCATATCCCCCATCAACGTAATACCATGTTTGACAGAGAAAAAAAATCAATAAACAATACCTAAAATTTAAATTTTTAAAAATTTCAAAACGAGCAAACTACAGAGCTGTCCCTATAGGACTCCGAAGAAGAGATTTAGCTGCAGTGACAAGAAGTGATTTATCATCAATAATGGCTTTGAGATCGTCATCTTTAGTATTGTTTTTGACTGCCGGATAATCGGGCAAATATTGCTTTGTGAACGGACAATAGAATAAAATATGGAACGTTAACATTCTCTCTCCACAGGGACACCTAATGTCGTTTATATGTTTGCATTTTAACGCATTGAGTTTTAGTCTGTAACATAAAGAGCTAACTTCTCGTGACTCATTATTAATACCTTTTTGCAATAAGGAGTCTTTACTGTCAAAAGTTGTGACATTGTGGCTGGCTTTTTATAGACTGCCTCCAGAAGATGATATCCCTCTTTTACAGATAATGGAATCTTTACAGTTGTGCAGCCATTTGCATTCCTTGCACCTTTCCTTGCCATTCTATCTGCCCAATCATTTGCCTGGACACCACAATGAGAAGGGACCCAACAAAAAGTTACATCAGAACCTTTTTGCATTAGAAAATTAACAAGATGCCTTATTTCAATTATAATGTCAGCTCTTTCCTTTAGCTTAGTTGAAGTTAGCGACAGTAAAACAGATCTTGAATCAACACACAAAAGAATTCGTAAAATAATCATGGGAAGGTTTGCAATATACCTTAAGGCCATGAGAATAGCTACCAGTTCTGCAGAGAAAATGGAATGGCCTTTTCCAACATGATAAGCTTGTTCTTTCTTTAAGCCAGGAACAACAAATCCAGCACCAGCATTTCCATCATTTATCACTGAACCGTCTGTATATACCTCCAAATGGTTCGGATATAGAGCTTCAACATGCGATCGAAAAGAAAATGCTGCATAGTGAGGGCTATTTTCTTTTTCAAAATACCATAGTCAACATCAAAATTTGCTTTCATTAATTCCCATGAAGGAATGGAGAGAATGGCGGGCACCTACATATATCTTTATCGTTTAATCCTGATTTGCTTTGAATGTCTGAAGTGTAAGTGGCAATTGTTGTCAGTGATTTTATTTCTCTTGCCCTTTTCGGAAAGTGAATATCGGATCTTAATGTTCTTTCTACTTCATTAAAATGATCAACAGAGCTTCTTCTTAGAACATATTTAGCAGTAGCTAGCCTGCGATAATCATCTAGAGCTATAACCCCTGCTTCTTTATATGTAGCTAGAGTTGGAGCATGCACAGGTATACCCAATGCTAATTTATACGCCTTTGAGTCCACACACTGCAATTTCTTCAGTAAATAATTTGGAGCCGTAAAATATATTTCCTGTGCATATGTGAGTTTTGACCTGACTAGGGCAGTCGCGAGGTGAATCAAACATGGAGTGTCTTGACCCCAATAGTGCCTACTGACAATTTTGAGAATATTTAAACACTTTCTAGCTTTTGTTAAAGTATTTTCTATATGAATTTTCCACGAAAGTTTTGCAGTGAAAAATACACCTAGGAATTTTACTGTATCTTTAAACTGAAGTTCGCTTCCATCAATATGAAAGTTCGGCAATTTTCTGAGAATTACCAGCACTGAAAAACATCATATGGGTTTTATCAACAGAGAAACTTAGACCATTCTGGGTCATAAAATGACTTATTTTGTCTAATTCGCATTGATGCAGGGTTTGAATGTGCTTCAGTTTTTCTAACAGGAGTACTGTTCTTTATATTAGCATCCGTCCACATACATATGTCATCTGCATACTGTACTACAACTGTATGTTTGACAGTACTTGAGGCAGTCATGTATCAGTAATTGAAAAGAAATGGAGCAATAAGTGAGCCCTGAGGAATTCCATATGTAGATTCTTTGAAGTGGAATACAGTGATCCACTTTTTTTGTAATGACCTATACATAAAAATCTTTAATAAACAGATACATACGCCCCGAAATCCCATTGGTTTTAAGTTTCAGCAGTAGTTTGTGAATGCCATACTTGATCGTACGCTCGTTTTATATCAAAGAAAGTAGCAAGAACATTTGTCGGCGAGCGAATTGACGTTTGATATTTGTTGAAAGTTTTAGTAAGTGTGTGTGGTGTGTGTGTGTGTGTGTGTGTGGTGTGTGTGTTGTGTGTGGTGTGTGTGTGTGTGTTGTGTGTGTGTGTGTGTGTGTGAGTGTAGCAGTGAGTGAGATCAGACTGATGATCATCCATCGCCTGCTGGGCTAGCCACCCTACCAACCACACACTCACTACACCGTGGCACGCCACTGTCGTGTTTATTTTCATCTTTGAAGAGCTCCCATTTGGCTCGCGACAACAACAACGTCACGATTGATCATATTCCCAGTCTGTACAGCCAGTCACGCTGCTGATTTGTGGGACTGTCCGTTCGTTTGTTGGCCTCTCTCTCTCTCCTCTCTCTCTCTCCTCCTCTCTCTCTCTCTCCTCTCTCTCTCTCTCTCTCTCTCATCCTCTCTCTCTCTCTCTCTCTCTCTCTCTCTGTGCCCACCTTCCCCTACCTTTCCTCCCTCCCTCCCCATCTTTCTCTCTCTCTCTCACTTGCTTTGTATTCATTTCATTTATCATCGTTATTATTTGGGGGTGGGGTGGGGTGGGTGGGTGCATGGAGGGAGGGGGGGGGGGGGGCTGTCTCATATCTTTTCGTTGAAATGAACTGTTTTATATTGTTTTCTCAGTGGTGTATGGACTCAAGTCTCCAATTCATGAATATGGGCCTGTACGCACGTACGATCATTAAAAAAAAAAAGCATACGTTCTCAGATTCTGTCTGCCTGTCTGTCTGTCTGCCTGCCTATCAGTCTGTTTGTCCGTCTGTCCGTCCGTCCGCCTGTCCGTCTGTCTGTCTGAATCTCTCTCTCTCTCTCTCTCCTCTCTCTCTCCTCTTTCAGTGTGAGCGATCCTTAAACCCTTTACGTCCAGATAGTTTTTGTTAATTTGATCATTTAGTTTCCTTATACTTTCAGCTGCAATGTGTCCAATCGTAGTGTAACCCCCCCCCCCCCCCCCCCCCCGCGCCTTAATGGCCCCCTGTAGTTGAAGACAATAAATCATCAACGCGTCAAAGTTCTCCTCTCTCTCTCCTCTCTCTCTCTCTCTCTCTCTCTCTCTCTCTCTCTCTCGCTCTCTCCCCAATACCCCCTCTCCCCGCTTTCTCCCTAATTCCTTCCTCCCTCTTCTCCGCCCACCCCCTCTCTCTCTCTCTCCCTCTCTCCCTCCCACTCTGATAACAATACTACCTATTGTAACCAAAATAACCTCTCAGCCATCATCATCATCATCATCATCATCCTTTCTCTGAACCAAAACCGTGTGTAAGTGGAGTGAGTGAGTGAGTGAGTGGTCTTGTTCCTCCTTACCTAATCAGTCTCAGAGCAGGCGACGCGGAGGCAGTGATGAGTGAGTGAGTGGGTGGGTGAGGTCGACAGACTGTTGCGGAGGTGGATCACCACATTTAGCTACAGCCAGCCGCCCAGCGGCACAGCGGCACTGCCGAGACTGGGTCTGCTAGCGAGCCTGCTAGCTATAGCTTCTTGATGTGTGCTTGCTAGGTCGCTCGCCCGCGCCTGGCCTGTCTCTATAACAACTATTCTGATCGGATAATCGCTTGCCATGTTTATCCGCCTCGTCGTAGTATAGTTAGTGCGTGGGGTTTTTTTGTGTGTGTGTGTTTTGTTTTTTTTTAAAGCGGTAGGCTTTCTTCTTTCCTTCTTCTTTCTTCCTTTTTCTTTTTTTTTTTTTTTGTATTTTTTTTTTCCTTTCGGGGGGAAAAAAAATCAGGGTGGGATATTTCAGCCAGGCGTCGATCGTTTCCTGAAAGGCTGGAACTGTACATTATTAATTATTTTCCGCCTCTTCCTTCTGGGGATGTGTGGAAGCGAAGTGTGTATAGTAGGCCTCCGATTAGGTGGTGGTGTTGTTGCTGCTGGAAGCAAGTGTGTGTGTGTGTGTGTGTGAGAGAGAGAGAGAGAGAGAGAGAGAGAGAGAGAGAGAGAGAGAGAGAGAGAGAGAGAGAGAGAGAAGAGAGAGAGAGAGAGAGAGAGAGAAGAGAGAGAGAGAGAGAGAGAGAGAGAGAGAGAGAGAGAGAAAGAGAGAGAGAGAGATAGAGAGAGAGAGAAGAGAGAGAGAGAGAGAGAGAGAGAGAGAGAGAGAGAGAATGAGGATGTGAGGTGAGTGTGGATATGTGTGTCTGTGGCGATGGGAATGTGAGATGAGGTATGTGTGTGTGTGTGTGTGTGTGTGGTGTGTGTGTGTGTGTGTGTGTGTGTGTGTGTGTGTGTGTGTGTGTGTGTGTCTGTGTGCGTGTGTGTGTGTGTGTGTGTGTGTGTGTGTGTGTGTGGTGTGTGTGTGTGTGTGTGTGTGTGTGTGTGTGTGTGTGTGTGTGTGTTAATGAGAATGTGAGTGGAGTGTGGATATGTGTGTCTGTGGGATGGGAATGTGAGATGAGTGTGTGTGTGTGTGTGGTGTGGTGTGTGTGTGTGTGTGTGTGTGTGTGTGTGTTGTGGTGTGTGTGTGTGGTGTGTGTGTGTTGTGTGTGTGTGTGGTGTGTGTGTGTTGTAAGTGGCGCGTGTGTTGGGGGTGTTGTGAGTGTGTGTGTGTGTGTGTATGTGTGTGTGTGTGTGTGTGTGTGTGTGTGGTGTGTGTGTGTGTGTGTGGTGTGTGTGTGTGTGTGTGTGAGGTAAGTGTGGACATGTGTGTCTGGCATTGGCGTAGGGGTTGTGGAGGAGATTGGGAGGGGGGGGGGGATGTGAGGTGTGTGGGTGAAGAAGCAGTAGCAGTTGTAGCAATAGTAACAGTGACAGTCGTAACAGTAAGAGCAATGTAGTTTGTGATCTTATCTGTCTCTGAGGAGGGAGGGGGCATGCATAACATCTTGCACACACGTCAAATCCCATCCACCAACTTTCGGAAGAGAAGGCCAGTTTGCCGTGGTATGGATGACACTTACACATAGCATGCACCCTGCGTAAGAAATGGAAAGAATGAAGGAAGTAAGAAAACTGAGTGATCGATATTGAACGATACTGACTGGATGACACGGGAAAGACTGAATGAAGCGCCGGCTGGCAGCTCTTCATCGCACTACCCAGGTGGGAAGCCCGTTGTGTAAACGAGTGTGGATTGTAAAAGCACTTAGAGCTTGGTCTCTAGCCGAGAACAGGCGCTGTATAAGTATTCATTATAATATAACAAAAACTTGCTGGTATGGAATCTTTGATCCTGTCGCTGGAGGACCAGGAGGACGAGGGACAGGAATATGAATGAACACGAAGCCAGGATCTGGTCACAAGACAGAAGCTGGCCTGTGGTCACGTAGCTGAGAGTCCTGGCATGGTGAGTCCTCACACCTGTCCTCTGGCTGTCAGTGAATGTGGGAGACCTCAGCCAGCAAAGGCCGCCTTGGCTTAAGGCTGTGTCAGGCCAACTGACATAGGCTAGAACACCAAGGCTACATCAGAATGTTGTTATGCCTGCACAGTTATGCGGGGATTGTCTTCAGTTGTGACAAGCTCTTAGCATAACATTATCAGTCTTCTCAAAAATCCCCCGAAATCGGAGTGTGGCTGCTCACATGGCGGGGTAATTAAAAAAACGGTCACACACGTAATGTTCTCATCCCCAGCTGATGCATTTGTACCATAGTGTTCAAGTACTTCAGCTGTTCGCATGATCCCTGGAGTTTTTTTTTAGCCAGGGTACAACAACAACAACAACAACAACAACAACAACAACAACAACAGCTGACAAAGGATTAGTCTAGCGTGAGTACATATGCCATAACTGTCAGTCTCCACTTTAGTTCGTCACTCAGATTTTGAGTGGGGGTTTAACAAATGATAGGAGACAGAAATAAAAAGCTAAACAACTGAAGACAAACAAAACACTTCAACGTTAGTTATACAGCCAGCTGAAGTAACTTGGAATACACTTAGCTCAAACACACCTGTTGATTAATTAAAGTCACCTTCTTCAAAGCATTAAGACAATCTTCAGTACTTGATAGTGAGAGTCACCTACTACAAAGCATTAAGACAATCAACAGTACCTGATAGTGAGAGTCACCTACTACAAAGCATTAAGACAATCAACAGTACCTGATGATTATAGAGTCACCTACTACAAAACATTAAGACAATCAACAGTACCTGATGATTATAGAATCACATACTACAAAACATTAAGACAATCAATAGTACCTGATGATTATAGAGTCACATACTACAAAGCATTAAGACAATCAACAGTACCTGATGATTATAGAGTCACCTACTACAAAGCATTAAGACAATTAACAGTACCTAATGATTATAGAGTCACCTACTACAAAGCATTAAGACAATCAACAGTACCTGATGATTATAGAGTCACCTACTACAAAGCATTAAGACAATCAACAGTCCCTGATAGTGAGAGTCACCTACTACAAAGCATTAAGACAATCAACAGTACCTGATAGTGAGAGTCACCTACTACAAAGCATTAAGACAATCAACAGTACCTGATGATATAGAGTCACCTACTACAAAACATTAAGACAATCAACAGTACCTGATGATTATAGAATCACATACTACAAAACATTAAGACAATCAACAGTACCTGATGATTATAGAGTCACATACTACAAAGCATTAAGACAATCAACAGTACCTGATAGTGAGAGTCACCTACTACAAAGCATTAAGACAATCAACAGTACCTGATGATTATAGAGTCACCTACTACAAAGCATTAAGGCAATCAAGAGTACCTGATGATTATAGAGTCACCTACTACAAAGCATTAAGACAATCAACAGTCCCTGATAGTGAGAGTCACCTACTACAAAGCATTAAGACAATCAACAGTACCTGATAGTGAGAGTCACCTACTACAAAGCATTATGACAATCAACAGTCCCTGATAGTGAGAGTCACCTACTACAAAACATTAAGACAATCAACAGTCCCTGATAGCGAGAGTCACCTACTACAAAGCATTATGACAATCAACAGTACCTGATGATTATAGAGTCACCTACTACAAAGCATTAAGACAATCAACAGAATTCATAAGTCCCCTTACCAGTTATAACCCAGTATTGGCATACTGTTTTTTTTTCCTATTATTCAGTAGTACTGCAGTATTGTAGTAGTAATGGTAATAGTAGTAGTAGTAGTAGCAATAGTGGTAGTAGCAGTTGTAGTAGCAGTAATAGTAGTGGTAGCAGCAACAGCAGCAGTAGCGGGTGTGGTAGGAGTAGTAGAAGCAGCAAAGCAGCGGCATCGACAGAAGCAATAAATAGTCATGTCTGTAGCAGCGGCAACAGTAGTAGTAGTAGTAGTAGTAGTAGTAGTAGTAGTAGTAGCAGTAGTAGTAATGATACTGTACTATGATACTGTTGCCGCATTGTAGTTAGCAGCGGTGCTATGTTTCTGCTGCTGCTGCTACTGTAGTTACCAGCGGTGCTATGTTTCTGCTGCTGCTGCTACTGTAGTTACCAGCGGTGTTATGTTTCTGCTGTTGCTGCTGCTACTGTAGTTACCAGCGGTGCTATGTTTCTGCTGTTGCTGCTGCTACTATGGTTACCAGCGGTGCTATGTTTCTGCTGCTGCTGCTGCTACTGTAGTTACCAGTGGTGCTATGTTTCTGTTGCTGCTGCTGCTGCTACTACTGTAGTTACCAGCAGTGCTATGTTTCTGCTGCTGCTGCTGCTGCTACTACTGTATTACCAGTGGTGCTATGTTTCCTGCTGCTGCTGCTGCTACTGTAATTACCAGCGATGCTATGTTTCTGCTGCTGCTGCTACTGTAGTTACCAGCGATGCTATGTTTCTGCTGCTGCCTGCTACTGTAGTTACCAGCGATGCTATGTTTCTGCTGCTGCTGCTACTGCATTACCAGCGGTGCTATGTTTCTGCTGCTGCTGCTGCTGCTACTGTAGTTACCAGCGGTGCTATGTTTCTGCTGCTACTGCTGTAAGAAAACACAGGCGATGCCAGGTCAGGGATGGGAGGGAGGGTGGGGGTGGGGGGTTGGGGGGGGAGGAGGGGTGAGGGGGGGGGAGGAGAGAGGTGCTGATTTGATCATTGCAATTGGGAAGAGGAGGAGTGGCGAGGCAAGGAAATCAACACAGGATTGTCCACACCAGCGTACACACGCACGCACGCACGCACGCACGCACGCTCGCTCGCACGCACGCACGCACGCACGCACGCACGCACGCACGCACGCACGCACGCACGCACACACACACTCACACACTCACTCACTCACACTCACTCACTCACTCAGACACACACACACACACACACACACACACACACACACACACACACACACACACACACACACACACACACACACACACACACACACACCACACACACACACGAACAATAAACACACGCAAACCAAGATTCACTCACTCTCTCTCTCTCTTCCTCTCTCTCTCTCATCTCTCTCTCTCTCTCTCTCTCTTCTCTCTGTCTGTCTGTCTGTCTCTTTCTCTCTGTCTGTCTGTCTGTCTGTCTGTCTGTCTCTCTCTCTCTCTCTCTCTCTCTCCCCTCCTCTCTCTCTCTCCTCTCTCTCTCTCTCTCTCTCTCTCTCCGTCATTCTTGTCTCTTTGTCTCTGTCTGTCTGCCTGCGTGCCTCCCTGTCTTTCTGTCTGTCTGTCTGTCTCCCCCCTTACCCCCCCCCCCCCCCCCCCCCCCCTCTCTCTCTCTCTGTGCCTCTTCCAGTCCGTCTGTGTCCACAAAGAACACAGCATAATATGTGCGGGCACGTGCATACTGCAAAGATGTGTATGTAAACAACCACACACACACACACACACACACACACACACACACACACACACACACACACACACACACACACACACACGCGCGCGCGCGCGCGCGCGCGCGCGCGCGCACGCACGCACGCACGCACGCACGCACGCACACACAGAGTCAGGCAGACAGACAGACAGACAGACAGACAGACAGAGAAATGGGGACTGGGTTGTGGGCGACAGGCACAGACACAATGATGGGGTTTTCCCAGCGTGAGATGACGAAGACAGGACATGAAACCGAATTAAAGAAACCAACAAACAATGACCAAGAAACCAACAAACAATGACCAAGAAACCAACAAACAATCAACCGAGAAACCAATAAACGATCAAACAATCAACCGAGAAACCAATAAACGATCAACCGAGAAACCAACAAACAATCAACCGAGAAACCAATAAACGATCAACCGAGAAACCAATAAACGATCAACCGAGAAACCAATAAACAATAACCAAGAAACCGGTTCTTGGACAACTGCGCCATTTTGACCAGCCGCCCGAGACCTGGACATGTGGTCACTGTTTATCAGAGAGAGAGAGAGAGAGAGAGAGAGAGAGAGAGAGGGGGGGGGGGGGAAGGGGAGAGGAGGAGACACAGACGAAAAGACTGAGACAGAGAGACGTGAACAAAGTTGAGAGAAGAAGAAGCAGAAGCAGAAGAAGAAGAAGAAGAAGAAGCATTCGAAAAGCACTTTTCGAAAGTCTACAACAGATCAATAATAAAGGATTCGACTTCTGTTTTAAGTGCCTTATCCACAAATTTGTTTGATATGAATATAAAGGTCCATTATTCTTTTCTTTTTTCTGTTTCTTTTTAAAAATTTGAAACCAGCCCATTCACTTGCAAGACAGTTATTGCGTTCCAAGTATTCCGAGATTTCTCTAGTAGGCAAAACAGTTTCCCTATTACATTTGTTAATGTCCATTCCTCTATAGTTTTCCGGTTTAATTTAACGGGCATCAGAGTTCGTAAATAACAATATTTACCCCTGTTTCCCAATCATATGGACACACACCTGCATGCAGACAAGGTCGAATATGTATGTTTCATTACGTCCATTAATTGTGGTATTGCTGCGTTGATAATTTCATTTATGACACCATCCTTTCCAGTGACTCTGCATGGAGGACAAGAGGGGATACACGTTTCATGACGTCCTTATCATTCCGCTGTTTGTTGCTTCGGGCATTTTTCATTTATGATACTGGGGCCGAATAGCTCAGTTGGTAGAGCGCCGGCTCGTAATCCAAGGTGCGGGTTCGAATCTCCGCCGACCGTTCGGTACAGGTTTTGTTTTTGTTTTTTTCCCCGGAGTTAACATTAGTTCTGATTCCATTTCCCATACAGTCCTTCGAATGAGACTATAAACCGAGGTTCCGTGTGTGAACGCACGCACAACATCTTGCACACACGTAAAATCCATCACCAACTTTCGAAGAGAAGGGCAGTTTTTGGGCTCTTGGTAGATGAACAACGTTCACCATAG
>JAFLJL010005669.1:5000-7500 GCA_018398815.1 Conus ventricosus | reverse complement strand
AGCCCCGCGGAAACCCCTAGTCAGCAGCAACAGAAAAAAAAACATAGCACCGCTGGTAACTCAGTAGCAGCAGCAGCAGAAACTAGCCTGCTGGTAACTACATGCAGCAGCAGAAAAACTCCCGCTGCTAACTAAATGGGGCAACGTATCTAGTACGTATCATTATACTACTACTATACTACTACTACTACACTATACTAACTTACTACTACTATTTCTACTACAAATACTTTTCCCCGCTGCTGCAGACATGACAAATTTTTGTTCTGTCGTGCCGCGCTTCTGCGCTATATACTCTCCCCACCACCCCACCGCTCCCACCACGCACTGCGCTGTTTGCTCCCCCAACTATTATGCTACTACAATGCTCTCCCACTTTGCATACTACACTTACTATTCCCCATTACCTACAATTTGAAAGTACTACCGAATAATAAAAAAAAAACCCATATGCCAATATGGGTGAAAAAGGGGTAAGGGGACTTTAAATTTCTTTTGATTTTCAAATGCTTTTTTGGGGGCGACTCTCACACAGGGACGTTTTTTGCCTTAATGCTTTGAGTTGCTGCCTATAATCTCAGGTACTGTTGATTGTCATAATGTTTTGTTGGGCGACTCTCACTATCGGATGTTGATTGTTTTTAATGCTTTGTAGTAGGTGACTCTAAAATCTCGGGACTGTTGATTGTCTTAATGCTTTGTATATGTGATTCTATAATCATCGGGGTTCGTTGATTTTCAAAAAGTTTTTAGTAGGCGACTCTCACTATCGGGGGACTGTTGATTTCTTAATGCTTTTATAGTCTCTATAATCACAGGTATGTTGATTGTCTTAATGCTTTGTAGTAGGCGACTCTCATACGGGGATGTTTGTTGTCAAAAGCTTTGTGGAGGTGACTCCACTATCAGGCACTTTTGATTGTTTTAATGCTTTGTTGGGTTCTAAATTTCGGGCCCCTGTTGATTGTCTTAATGCTTTGTAGAGGTGACTTCCTACAGGGACTGTTGATTGTTTAATGCTTTGTGTGGTGACTCTATAATCATCAGGAAAGTTGATTGTCTTAATGCTTTGAGTAGGGACTCCACTTCGGGGCTGTTGTTTGTTTTAATGCTTTGTAGTAGGTACTCATAACTAGGTACTGTTGATTGTCTAATGCTTTGTAGTAGGCCTTCCTCTGGGGATGTTATTGTTTAATGTTTTGTAGTAGGTCTCTAAAACATCAGGTACTTTTTATTGTATAATGCTTTGTATAGGCGACTCTCACTATCATTGTTATTGTCTTAAGCTTTTAGTGGTAACCTATAATACGGGTACTGTTGATTGTTTATTTTTTAGTATGACCTCACTATCAGGCACTGTTGTTTGTTTTAATGCTTTGTATGGGTGATTTCACATCAGGTATTTGTTGTTTAATGCTTTTAGTAGGGATCTATAATCACAGGCTGTTATTGTCTTAATGCTTTTTTGGGGTGACTCTCACTATCAGGCACTTTGTTTGTTTTTAATTTTTGAAATGGTGATCTCACTACAGGTACTGTTATTGTTTTTAATGTTTTGTAGTGGGTTCTCAAATCATAGGTACTTTGATTGTCTTAATGTTTGTAGTGGGTGACTCTCACTATCGGGGTACTGTTGTTGCTAATGTTTTTGTAGTAGGTGATTTAAAATCTCGGGTACTGTGTTGTCTTAAGCTTTGTAGTATGACTCTATAATCATCGGGTACTTTTATTGTCTTAATGCTTTTGAAAGGGGCTTCACTATCATACAAGATTTTTAATGCTTTGAAGTAGGTGACTTTAATTAATCAACAGGTGTGCTTGAGCAATTATTCCAAGTCACTTCAGGGGCTGTAAAACAAATTTAAGTGTTTTGTTTTCTTTAGTTGTTTGCTTTTTTTTCTGTCTCCCAGCACTTGTTAACCCCCCCCCCCCCCCCCCCTCAAAAAATTTAGGACGAATAAATGGAACTCATTTTGGCATATGTACTCCGTAGACTAATCCTTTTTCAGCTGTTTTTGTTGTTGTGGTGGGGGTGGGGGTTTGGGGTTGTTGTTTTTACCTGGCAAAAGACTCCGGGATCATCCCAAACCCAAGATTATTACGTATGTGACGTTTTTTTTTTAAATTTCCCCCCCATGTGGGGGAGCCACACTCCGATTCGGGGGGTTTTGGGGACGATAATGTTATGCTGGAGCTTGTCACGATGAAGACAACCCCCATAACTATGCAAACAAAAACAAAATTTTTAGTAGCCCTTTGGGTTTTAGCCTGTTCAATGGGGGCCGGCACAGCCTTAACCCGGCGGCCTTTGCTGGGTGAGGGCTCCCCATTCACTGACACCAGAGGACAGGTGTACGACCCCCATCCAGGGCTCTAGCTAGTGCCAAGGCCCCCTCGTCTTGTAGCCAATCCTGGCTTCGTGTTCATTCATATTCCCTTTCCCCGTCCTCCCGGCCTCCAGCGACAGGATCAAAGATTCCCCACCACAAGTTTTTTTTAA
>JAFLJL010005668.1:0-12773 GCA_018398815.1 Conus ventricosus | reverse complement strand
CGGGGGGAAACAGAAAAATGATTCCCTTCCCGGGGCCGACGCGGAATTAAGTACTGACGTACTCTCGATGATAAGTAAAGACCGACGGCAGGCCCCCGAGACATTTCCCCCGCTCGGGGAAAAGAGCAAACCCTCCCCCAGCAATGGGGGCCCAACAGCCATGCTGCGCACAGATGAGCAAATTTAAAAACAAAAAAAACGAAGCACGTGCGACGGAAAAAAAGCAGGCGAGGGGCCGATAAAAAGAAATTTCAAAAAAAGGTCCCGGGCCCACCCGTAAAACTTGCGGGAAAATAGCACGGGCGGGGAATTAAGGAGGAGGAGAAAAAAAACCGAAGTTGACTGAACCACCAAGGGCAATGCCACAACCACCCTAAGGGAATACACACAACGCAAGACAAAACAAATTTTAATTCCGCCCCCTGGGGGGTCAACGCGTAGGCCCGTGAAAAACTCGTGACATCAGTAAACATCATGACGGGTTTTCTGCAAAAGCCTAGCATAAAATGTCTGAACGGGCAAGTGTTAAGCCTTTTTACTGTCAGTAGCTTGAAAAGATACCAGTGATGGATCCGGTTGAGATTTTTTTCTTATGTGTGCAAAAACATTTTAGATTTTGCCGGGTGAGACAGGTCCATCAGCACGCAGCTTTTAGGGGAATTTTTACTTGAAAAGACACAAGATTATCCACATGGTCAGAAATCATGTATCTTTTGGGTTGACCCAAAACAATGAAAGGGCAGGTACTGGGAAAATACAAGTGACCTTTATGGTAAAAAGCAAGGCGTCTGTTGGGTGCAAAAAAAAACTGGCCTTAACATTTTTTTCCCCATACCCGAAAAAACATGAAAATAAAAGAAAACAGTATCCAAAAGATCTGAAAAATTCGTGTACACTAGACTTAAGAAAAGGGCCAAAAACAGGGCACACCACACACATACCACAAAAACACACAAAACACAACACACACACACAACACACCACACACACACACAACACACACAAAACACGCCCTCAAAACACCTCAAAACCCATACAAGTTTGTCAAAATGGTTTTATACAATGGGCGTAATTTTAAAAAATGTTCTGCTCAAAGATAAAAGTCATTTGAAGTGATAGTTTAACATTGACTTGAAATCGGGAAAAGAATACATGATCTTTACTGTGTTCTTGATTGAAGACTTTGCATAGGCTAGTTTACTTTTTGAAAATAAAATGTGCCCATTCGGGTAAAAAAAAAAAAAAGCATTTGTCGCTGAGTCACATGAAAGAACCTGAAGAAATTAGTACACTTGTTGTTTGTTTCAGGCGAGGGTCTTTTGGGGGGTTTTTTTCGCAGGTGTGTGTTGTCTTTTGTTGAGTGCAGTGTTATGACATGTTGACAACTGTTCGCTTTTCCCCGGGAAGTTAGGTTTTAAAAATTTTGCGAAAAATCTCAAACTATGAAAAGGTAGGTGAGAATACTGTGTGTACTGTCTGCTCATACAAAAGGGAAAATGTTGTGTGGTGTGTTGGGTTGTGTGTGTGTGTGTGTGTTTGTGTGGTGGTGTGGGTTTTTGGGTTGTGTTGTTTCGCACACACTTTAAAAAAGACAAAATAGTGGGAACCGGTGCCCAAACATTGTCAAAACCCTTTACATATTTTGGATGTAAAAATGTACAGTTGCATTTCTATGCATGTAACTGTAATCTTCAAAAAATTTTTTGGGGTTGGTGGACCCGAGAAAAAAATCTTGATGTTTTTGTTTATTAAATTTTTTGCTTAAATTTTTGGTATTGTCAAAAACCTTAAGCTATGATAAGCTGATTTTCTATACATCAAAGGTTAAAGAAAAAACATTTTTCACATTTAAACCCATACCTTTTTTTGAATGGCCGTGAAAACCCCATACAAAAAAATGGGGAAATTGAACACAGGGCAAGGGTGTATGATTTTTTCCCCCCCCCCCCCCCCCAGCTTTGGGCATTCCGCAGGGGTAGACAGGGAAAGGGAACCCCCGTGAGACAGGAGGGGAAACCCTGTGTGACATGGAAAGGAAACCACTGTGTAACATGGAGGGGAAACCACTGTGTAGACATGGAGGGGAAAAATCATGGTAGGGGAAGGGAAACCCCCGTTGACAGGGAGGGGAAAACCCCCTGTGAACTGGGGGAAAACCACGGTAGACAGGAGAGGAAACCACGTAACATGGAGAGGAAATCAGTGTAGACAGGGAGAGAAACCACTGTGTAGACTGGAGAGGAAACCACTGTAGACAGGGAAAGGGAAACCACGTGTAACTTGGGAGAGGAAACCACTGTGAAATGGAGGGGAAACCACGGGTAGACTTTGAGGGGGAAACCATGTGTAAAACTGGAGGGGAAAACCACTGGTAGACAGGAGAGGAACCCCATGTAGACTGGAGGGAAACCACTGTGTAACATGGAGGGGAAACCACTGTAGAAGGGAAAGGGAAATCCTGTGTGACATGGAAGGAAACCCCGGAGACAGGGAGGGAAAATCACTGTGTAGAATGGAGAGGAAACACGTTGATTGCAGAGAGCACCCTTTTTTTGTTGGGGAAAACTTAAAACAACTCTCGAAGTGACGCATTCAAAAAAAGGATGAAACCTGACTCCATTCAAGTCCTCCCCTGAACCTTAGTCAAAATCAACTGTTTGCAGGAGCCCAAACGTGGGGAAAAATCCCACAAATAAAAATGGCTTGAAAGGGAAAACGAACCCCCAACCACCCCCCAGAATCTGTGATGTTTAACCATAGTGTTTGGCATGGTAGGAGAGCAAGCTTTACAATCTGCTCATCTGAAGAGGAAAAAATACGTAAGAAAAACAAGTATGTAAAGCCTCTGAAAGGGGAAAAAATACAGTAAAAACACAAGTCGTAAACCTTGAAAAGGTAAATACGTAAGAACACATAGTACTGTAAAGCCTCTGAAAAGGGAAAAAATACTGAGAAGAAAAGTACGTAAAGCCCTGAAGAGATAAAACAGTAAGAAACAATACGAAAGCCCCTGAGAGGAAAAATACAGTAAGAACACATAGTACGTAAAGCCTCTGAAAAAGGAATAAATACGTAAGAACACATAGTACGTAAACCCTGAAGAGGAATAAATCATAGAAGACATAGTACGTAAAGCCCATAAACTTCTAGTGGGGGGAACGGTCAGAATGAAACTGCTAAAAAGAACGAAACATTAAAAATTCGATACTTTCTCTTTTAACCTGATTCAGTTGTTTTTTTGTGTTTTTTTAAAGGGGCATAGACAATTGCACAGAAATTTAATCTGCTTAAGGAGAGGGGGAGAGAAGAGAGAGAGAGAGAGAGGGGAGAGGAGAGGAGAGAGGAGAGAGAGAGAGTGGTGGTGGTTGTGTGTGGGGTGGGAAGCAACATTGACCCCAGTGGCCTTTTTCAAAATTAAAAATGAAGCGTAATGGAGAATCAAGGGTTTTCATCACCAGTCAAACTCACTGCGGTTATTTTACCCCAATTATTTTTGAGTCCTTCCCTGCGGACCCTCCCCAGGAATGGTCAGGCTTTTTTCCACTTCCTTAGGCCCTTCTGAACAACCATCTTCTCTCTTGTAAGGGAAAAATGTTCAAGGGTGCTTTCAGGCCTGCTTGTGGATGGATTGTGACTAGTGCGATGGATTTTGCTACAGGGCCCCCCCAGCCCCTTTGATGCACCTTGTCACCGGTGACATCGTGAGCCTACTACATGGTGTCAGCCCACTTCCTGATACACACTTGCAAAAAAGTGTGTGGGTTCACGTCATGTGATTTCCAACCTCCTGTCAAAAGTAGAGTCATGTATTGTGGCTGTATGTGGTTCATAAGGAAAAGGACTGTCGATCCCGGAGTATAAAAACTCGCAGGTACTGATCGGGAGTTCATGCAGTTGGACTTAACCCGAGTGATAAAACTCGCAGTGTAAAAATGTGGGGTTTTGGAAAATGAGAGCGACCCCTGGTTCCATCCCTTCCCCCCACCACGTACCCCCCCCCCCACCCCTCACAGCCCCTCTTCCTTTTGCGGTTTTGGTTATTTACAATTTCAAAGTCTTGCCTTTTATGCAGCCCATCTTTCCCCTCCGATTCCCTTCCTGCCGTCCCCATTCTTCTTCCTGCCTCCCGTTTTTCCCGCCGCCCCTGTCTTCTTCCTGCCCCCCATGTCTTTTTTCCTGCCGCCCCCGTCTTCTTCTTCCTGCCACCCCATGTCTTTTTTGCCATCCCCATGTCTTTTTTCCGCCGCCCCCTGTTTGCTTCCGCCGTCCCTTTTTTCTTCCTGCCCCCCCCATTTTCTTCTTTCCCCGTCCCCAGTCTGTTTTTTCCCCGCCGTCCCCATGTCTTCTTCCCGCCGTCCCCCTTTTGCTTTTTTTCCTCCCCCCCGTCTGCTTTTCCCTGCCTCCCCTGTCTTTTTCTTCCTGCCTCCCCCTGTCTCTTCTTCCTGCCTCCCCTTCTTTTCCTGCCGCCCCCTGTTCTTTTTCCTGCCCCCCCATGTCTCTTCTTCGCCGTCCCCCTGTTGCTTCTTCCTCCTCCCCCATGTTTCTTTTTCCTGCCCCCCCCATGTCTTCTTCCTGCCATCCCCCAGTCTCTTCCCGCCCTCCCCATGTCTTTTCCCGCCGTCCCCATGTCTTTTTTTCTCCGTCACAAAATCTTCTTTTCCCCGCGTCCCCCGTCTTTTCTTTCCCGCTGTCCCCCCTTTTGTTCTTCCCGCCCTCCCCCCTTCTTTTCCGCCTTCCCCGTATCTTTTTCCGCTGCCCCAGTCTGCTTCCTGCCGTCCCCATGTCTTCTTTCCCCCGTCCCTTTTCTTCCGCCGTCCCCCTGTCTTTTTCTTCCCGCCTCCCCATGTCTTTTCTTTTTGCCGTCACCATTCTTCTTCTTTTTGCCGTCCCCCTGTCTTCTTCCTGCCGCCCCCCTGTCTTCTTTCCGCCTCCCCCTGTCTGTTCTTCCCGCCCTTCCATTCTTCTTCTTTCCCGCCATCCCCTGTCTTCTTCCCGCCGTCCCCATGTCTTCTTCCGCCCCTCCCCCGTCTTCTTCTTCCCGCCCTCCCCTTCTTCTTTTTCCTGCCGTCCCCCTGTCCTCTTCCTACCGAAAACCCTCCCCCGTCTTCTTCTTTCCCCCGGCCCGCAACCCACTCACAACCCCCATTTAGTTATTCAAAGCTTTGCCTTTTTGACCCCGCTAGGCGCGAAACGAGTCGCCCCCCGCCTGTCAGACGCCGTCTTTCCCAGCAACACCTTTGTGTTTTTGGGCCTTCGAGACTGTGAACACATTAATTTTTATTTACTGTCAAGGTTTTTAGACAAAAAATTCTGTCAGAGCAATAGCGAGTGAACTGAAGGTGACAAAAGCTGGCATTTCGCTTTTCCTGTGAGTCCCCAAAAATAAGTTCGTTTTTTAAAACTTTTGACAAATTTGGGGCCCGGCAAAACCTATTTTTTCGCCGGGCACGGGGTGCGTCGTGGCCTCCCCTGGTGCGCGGGGCCCTGTGATGTTTGTGACCCAAAGTTGGCCGCCAGGCGTTGGCAAAAATTTGTGAATGAAAATTTAGTTGATTTGAAAAGGGGGGCCGTATTTCACCTTTTAAATTATACAATTTCTTCATTTTGCTATTTTTTAATAGTACTATGGTTGCATTTTAGGAAAACGTAGCCTAATTAAAGGGAAACGTAGGGGATAACAAATTATACAAGCAAAAAACACAAATAAAACATAAGGTAGTTGGCAAAAAATAGTAATTGAATAAATTATAAATTAAAAAAAACTTCTTTTCCCCAACACAACTCTATTTCTATCGGAAAATTCGAATTAAATGGTTTGTTGGTTCCCTTTGGGTTTTTTTTTGGTGGGGGGTGGGTGTGTGTGTGTGTGTGTGTGTGTGTGGTGTGTGTGTGTGGTGTGTGTGTGTGTGTTTTGGGGTGCGTGCTGCGGCGTGCGTGCGTGCCGGGCTTTGTGTGGGGTTTGTGTGTGTGTGTTGAAAAGGGGGAGAGAGGAGAGAGAGAGAGGAGAGAGGGGGAAAGAGAGAGAGGGAGGGAGGAGAGAGAAGAGAGAGAGAGAGGGGGGGATGGCCAAAAGGATTATGGAAAAAAAAGGGTCATTCTCTCACTAAACTTTTGAACTTTATTACGGGGAAACGTTTTGTAATTGTCATTTTGTACATTTTTTCCCCTAAGCCTGATATTTTGTCACTGAACAAAATTCTAAGAAAAATTTTTCCCCACAGACTTTTGCAGATCTTTCATTTCAGAGCGAAGAGAGAAGGTTAAAAATTCATATACGTAAGATTTTTTTGAAATGAAAAAGCAAGATAATACCCCCCAATTTGACAAAAAATAATTATGCATAATCATCCTATAAACGTAAAGCTTATAAGTTACTTTCAAGTTGACATAGTTCACTGAAAACAATTGAATTGCTTTTTTTTTAAGGGGTGTATAAACAGCTAAAATTTTGCCCTTTTTTTTTCCCAAATTGCTTTTTGATAAAAAAGGGTTTAAAATTATTCTTTAATAAATTAACTACTAACATCAACATTTTTTGTTTAGATTTTTTTTCAAACGGGCAAATTTGTACTTCATTTTAAAAGTGGGGGGGGTGGGGGACGGGGTGGGGGGTGGGGGGGGTTTGAGGAGGAAGGGACAACAGCAAAAGCCCTTAGGCACAATTCTGAAACACAAGCCGTGATCGAGAGTGTAGGGACACACCCGGACAAGCCGACAAGACTTTGTGTTGTGTTAAAAGGATAGTGAAAGTTATTAGAGAAGGGATATTGACACAAAAACCTGGTTTTACCTAAAAGGGGTCGGAGTACCGTGTGTGTGTGTGGTGTGTTGGGTGTGTGGTGTGCGGCTGCGTGCATGGTGCGTGCGTGTGTGTGTGGTTGCGTTTGTGGTGTGTTGGTGTGTGTGTTGGTGTGGTGTGTGGGGGTGTGTTGTGTGTGTGAGTCTGTGTGTGTGGGTGGTGTGTTGTTGTGTGGTGTGTTGGGGTGTGTGGTGTGTGATTTGTTTTGTTCTGTTAAGTCATGCATGCCGTCATTTTTCAATTCAGCTTCTCTCCTCCCTCTCTCTCTCTCTCTCTCTCTCTCCCCTCTCTCTCTCTCTCTCTTTTCCCTTTCCCCCCCCCCTCTTCTCTGTCCCCTGTCTCTCCCCCCTCCCCTCCCCGACCCCCCTCAGTCTCGTACCCCGTGTCCCGGGTTATAGTTTGTGGTGTGTGTGTGTGTGGGTGTGGGGTTTGTGTGTTGTGTGTGTGTGTTGTGGGGTTTATATCTTTTTTGTTCTTGAAGCATGCGCACGTCATTTTCGTTCTTTTTCCCCTCTCTCTCTCCTCTCTCTCTCTCTCTCTCCCCTCTCCTCTTCTCTCTCTCTCTTTCCCCCTCTCTCTCTCCTCTTCTCTCTCCCCCCCTCCCTCCGTAATTTGCCGGTGCCGTGTTTATGTAATTTTTAGTGGGGTTGTGTGTGTGTGTGGTGTGTGTGAGAGAGAGGGGAGGAGAGGGAAAGAGGGGGAGAAGTGGGGGGTGTGTGGTTTTGTGTGGGGTGAGAGAGGGAAGAAGAGAGAGAGAGAGGGGGGGGGGGGGGGGGAGGAAAGGAAGAGGAGGAAAAGAAGAAGAGAAAAAAAGGAGAATTTTTCATTATTTTCAACCTTTCAAAAAAACTTTTCCTCTTCATGCTTTTATTGATTTTGTTGTACAAAGTTTTGTCTGTCTTTTCTTTTTTTTATTATATCCACCCTCCCCCCAATTCCCCTCCCTCCCTTTTATCTTTTTAATTTTTTTCAAATTCCTCAGCTTTTCTTATTATTTTTTAATTTCCCCTCCCCCCCCCCAAAACTCCCCCCTCCCCTCTCTCATGTCAGACTCTCTCTCTCTCTCTCTTTTTCCCTCCCCCTTCTCTCCTCCTCTCTCTCTCTTCTCTTCTCTCTCCTCTCTCCTCTCTCTCAGTTTTTGCTGCGCGGGGGGTTTTACACTGTGCTTTTCTTTTTTTCCTATTGATTTTATAAGTGGTAAATTTGCGTGCAGTGTCTTGTGTATCATGTTACTCAACCATTCTTCTCTCACCCCTTTTTCTCGTTCCCCTCCTCTCTCTCTTTTTCCCCTCTTCTTTCTCTCTCTCCCCCACAGACACACACCACACACACACACCACACCACACACCAATACACACAACACACACCACACACACACACACACTCGTTTGGGGTTGCGCAGTTTTCGTAAAGCGCTGGCTTTTTTTTTTTTTTTTTTTTCCATTAGTCGGCTTTTAAAAAGTTCATCCCAAACCCCACTCTGTAAGTAAAATCTAAGAGGGTTTTGCGGTAAGTTTTGTTTTTTGACATTTGGAGTGCGCGCGCTGTGTGCTGCGTGGCCAGTGTTGTGTGTGGTGTGTTGTGTGTGTGTGTGTGTGGGGTGCGCGCGCGTGGCAGTGTAGTGCGTGCGTTGTGTATGTGAAAAAGAAAAAGCGCTTCTGAACAATACTTCTTTTCCGGCACGAAGGGGTGAATCTATACGTCAGCACTTGCTCATAAAACTTCGAAAAAGCGCTCACGGGGTTGTGGACAAGACAATTCCGCTTTTTGGGTGACCCTCGCCTAGCGTCTGCACCTTGTGAAAACATTGGTCAGCTATAGGCGCGATACAGCACCAAAGCATATGTAGTTCGCTATTCTCCACCTTTGATAAAAGCGCCAGAAGCCCCTTTGGGCCCCTTATCCCTGACACTCTAGGGTTTCGATACAAACCGAAAAAGAAAAAACCCCGGGGGGTTTGGGTGCGCGCGCAAAATTTGTTACTTCTGTTTTCCGTCCACGCTTTTGAAGAATTTTAATCAAGCGACTTAATGCAGCAGTCAGAAATGCGTGTCCCGCCATCCCCCCCCCTGTCTCTTCTTCCCCGCCCTCCCCCTGCTTCTCCGTCCCCCCGTCTTCTCCCCTCCCCCTGTCTTCTTCTTACTGCCTCCCCCCCTCCCTTTTCTTCCCGCCGCCCCCTGTTTCTTCTTTTCCCGCCGTCCCCCTGTCTTCTTTTTCCGCCGCCCCCTGTCTTCTCTTCCGCCCTCCCCCTGTTTCTTCTTCCCGCCGTCCCCCTGTTTCTTCCGCCGCCCCCCGTCTTCTTCTTCCTCCCTCCCCAAGTCTTCCCTTCCCGCCCTCCCCAGGGCTTCTTCCTCCATCCCCCCGTCTTTTTTTCCTGCGCCCCATGTCTTTTTCTTTCCCGCCGTCCCCCCCGTCTTCTTCTTTTCCGTCCCCCCGTCTTCCTTTTTCCTGCCCTCCCCATTCTTCTTCTTTCTGCATCCCCTGTCTTCTTTTTCCTGCCCCTCCCCATGTCTTCTTTCGCCGCCCCCCGTCGCTTTTCCTGCCGTCCCCTGTCTTTTTTCTTCCTGCCGTCCCCAGTCTTCTTTTTTCCGCCGCCCCCGTTTCTTTTTCCCGCCGTCCCTGTCTTCTTCTTCCCCGCCCCCTGTCGGGTTCTTTCCCGCCCCCCTGTTTTTTTTCCCCCGCCGTCCCCCGTCTTTTTCCTGCCGCCCCATTCTTCTTTCCCGCCCCCCCATGTCCCGCTTCTTCTGCCCTCCCCCTGTCTTTCTTTCCGCCTTCCCCTGTCTGCTTCTTCCTGCCTCCCCCCTGTTCTTCTTCTGCCATCCCCATGTTGCTTCTTCCCGCCCTCCCCCCGTCTTCTTCCCGCCGTCCCCGTCTGCTTCTTTTTGCCGTCCCCATGTTTGCTTCCCCTTTTCTTTTCCCCCCCTCTGCTGTGTGTTTTTTTAAAACCCCCACCCTCCACCCCTTGCCCCCGCCCAAATCCTCTTCTTATTGCCTTTTTGAAAATTTGTTTTTTTTGGGGGTGTGTGTGAAATTTTATTACTGTAAATTTAAATTGAGTAAATAATATAAAAAATGTCTTTTAGTTCTGATTGTGAATATAAAACCTAATGTTTTTCTTAAGCCTAAATTTTTTTTGGAAAGTCGGTTTTACAAAGGAATGGGATAAAATTTTTTTGTAAAATTTGGTTTGCATTGTTTATTTTGTTTGTAAAAATTCACCAGTTCTAGTGACCCCTCAACCAAAGACAGATAAAGGGGGGTACCAGTGTTTTTTTGTGAGAAAGCGTTGTAAGGGCCTACTGCACTTTTTTTGTTGGATCAGATCTTTTCAGTTGTGCAGGTTGTCTGGACATGAAAAATTGTCTGCACATAATTCAGGTGCAGTGTGAAGTACTGTCCCCCATCTGTTTGAGCCAGTGGTGGGATTTTTTCCCCGGATCCCCCGGATTTTCCCCGGTAGATCCTTGTTCGTTCCGCGTACCCCATGTCAGTTCCACGGAAGCGATCGTGTTTATTCGTTCCCAAAAACACGGGTGTCTTTTTAAAAAACTGTTCGAATTCTAAAGGGTTAATTCGCAGTTTTAAATTGGGAAATTTTTCCTTCCGTTTTTCAAACTTCAAAATGGGGGACATTCGAAGAGACGCGTTTCACGCGGAAAAATGCTTCCTGCACGTTCTTTGAAGAAAAAGTGGGGGGACTGGTTGGAGGTAAGGTGGATATGATGAATTAAAGCCCCCTCTACCAAATTTAAGCCCGTGGCCTTGTTCGCAATCTTTGCCGATGCAAAAAATTACAGTTTTACGCGGAAATTTCTTTGGTGGATCACATTAAAACAAAAAGCACAAGACGCCGGTCAGCGGACAAAAATTTAAAGAAGATTCTATCCCCATTAGGAGCTGGACATCTTGCATTAATTTTGTGTGCCATTAGGTTGAAAAGGAATCCTCTCATCAAAACTTGGCAAGTTGTGAAAGAAGTAAGTATTGTTGTTGATTTTTTTTTCTTTTTTGTGTGGAAAAAAAAGGAAAAAGGGGGTAACGTTTGGTCCCATAAGAAAACCTGACCAGATAACTTTTATTCAAGACTGGGCCGCCTTTTAAACTTTAAAAAGTCAGACAAATACATGCAACAAATCTGCCTTCAAAAAGGGGTTGCAATGTTTTCCCTTTTGAGTAGTGAAGATTTTATTCTGTAATAATTTTTTAATTTCATGTTCCCAGTTTCTCCCCTCTTCAAATGCCCCCCTTAAGCCAAAACTTTGCCAAATCATTTTTGTGAGGACAGTTCATTGTTTTGGCCCGCACTTTTTTATTTTCCCCCCCCTATTAGATTTTTCGTCATGATTGTCTGAATTTATTCGTTTAAGGGTGGCCATCTTTAATAAAAGTTTCTTTGTGTCAGGTTTTTTATGGGGGAAACGTTTTCCACTTGTTTTTCTGTTTATTTTAGTTCCCGCCTCTTTCATTTCCAATTTAGAAAAAAAAACCCAAAAAAAAAATTTTGGGTTTTTCCCTTTTAAAAATTTTTAATTTCAGTCTCAAAATGCACCAGTTGACGAATTGAAGTAGCAACAAAAAATTTTCCGGGGGGATGCCCCCGGGCCCCCCCGGGGCTGTTTCCTCTTTTTTCCTTATGGGGAAGTCCCACCCCTGGTTTTTTTTGTCTGTGTCACTGTGCCATTGTTATGAGTGGTGAACTGGATGATGGCGATTATGCCTATATGTGGTTTTGTGTGTGCATGTGTGCGGACGTGGCATTTGGGGTGTGTGTGTGTGGTGTGTGTGTGTTGTGTGTGTGTGTGTGTGTGTGTGTGTGTGGGGGGTGCTCGTGCGGGGGTTCTCTTTTTAGTTCAGATCACTTACGCTCTCAGCGGAAAATGGGGCCCAATTTTTTTTCTTTTTAGTGGCTCACAAAAAAAAAAAATTGTTGGACAAAAAATGTTGCTTTGGGAAAAAGCGAAAGGGTTTTTTCACAATAGTAAGGGGTAACTGTGGGAAAAGGAGGCTGTCGTGGTCCACCCCTTCCCCCTCCCTCTTCTCTCTGGAAAGAGCAGAAAGAGTGGTTCACAAAGTACGGTGTGAACTTGGGGAAAAAGAGGGGTGTGTGGTCCACCCCCCCCCCTCTCCCTCTTCTCTCTGGTTTTCAAACACTTGGATTGAACTGGCCCACCCCCTTCCTCCCCCTCCCCTGCTTTGACCATATTTCTGCCTTTCATGCTTTGCTTTAATTTCCCTGGCATCAAGTTTCTGTTGAAAAAACACATTCCACAAGATGCAAGAAAGAAATTTGGGCACATAGGAAAAAAGTAGTTGGGGGGAAAGAGAGCTGTTCAATGGCCTTTGTTCTTGGGGCAAAAAGTTTCTGGAAAACTTTTAGCAATGTGGTGTGCTGTACGCACATATGTGTGGGGTGGGGAAACAAACATATGATTTTTTTGAAATTTATTCCAGTCTGAAAATTTTTTTCTTCAGATACTGTGCAAAAATGAATCTTGTTTTGACTGCAATATTGTGGTCCTTTTAATTATTTTGGGGTTTAATTTTTTTTGTGGTTTTTGTTTTCTTCCTGTCATTAAAAAAAAATGAAATTTTTGTACTTTTTGTTTGTTGTTGTTGTGCAGGGAAATGTGTATGACTGTTGACATCCACACTTAAAAAATTTTTTTTCATTTTTTCCTCAATTTATTCACCAATGTACCTTTTACTTTTCCTTTTTCTGTCTGCCCTGGCTGTCGCTGTCTGTCTTCTGTCTCTCTCCCGTCAATGTCCCCCCCTTCCAAAGTCAACCTTTCCGCTCATCACATACACACTTTCATCGTCTATGCATCACAGTTTATTCTTTAATAAAAGAAAATTTTAGATGATTTTTGTTGTTTAGACAGTTTGGGATGTTGATTTTGGGACAGAATGTTGTTAATGAACAAAAAGAAGAACTTTGTTTTCTTTTTTTGCTGGGGGTAGCAGGCTGTGGGTG
>JAFLJL010005667.1:0-12256 GCA_018398815.1 Conus ventricosus | reverse complement strand
GTGCACAAAGGAAACCCCAGGCTATGTCCCCAAATTTCTACGGGACGGAGGGCCCCGCTCAAATCACATAAACCCCCCCTTTTTGGTTGTTTCCCAAACGTTTAAATTTCCCTTGTAACCGAGATGGGTTTTTTCAAACGTCTTGGGGTAAAATGAGAGATTCTTTAAAAAATACATGCAAAAAGGGAAAAAACAAATTATATTGTCTGTTCTGGCCACCCGCTCTAAACCGGGCCCCTTAGGGGGTTTTGGGGGCCCGGGCGAATCCGGAACAGACATTTTTTAATTCTCGACAAGTAAACCAATAACCAAAAAAAAAACGATTACTAAAAACAAACAAAGGGTTTTGGGGTTATCCTTTTTTTCAATACAAATTTACAAAGTTTTCATAAGAAAACGTGGGGAAAAGTACCCGGGGGCTAAACCGCCCCAAGATAACTGGGGGAAAAACACCGGGGCTGAACGCCCCCAAATACACGGGGGGTGCCCTAGGCTACCCAAATTATTCGCGGTGTTTTAAATTTACAGCGGGGAAATTTGCAGCAGAGAGAGAGGCGCCCCCCAAAGCCCGTTTAAAGGGCAAGTTGCCCCCAGAAAAAAACGTGGGGTGAAGGGGTTGCTTGTGGGTTTAAATAATTTTTTCTATTTAGCCACGGAGGAGAAGCCAGTCTTTGGGCCATAGACATACGGGGGCGTATGCGACACACACACCACCAACACAAAACAACACTTCTCTCCTCTCTCACCCCACACCAAAAAACTCACACACACACACACACACCCCAAAACACACACACACACAAAACACACACAAAACACACACACACGCACACAAAGCCCGCAAAGAACACACCCCTTTAAAAACAAAAAACTCTCTCTCCCTTTTCTCTTCTCCTCCTCTCTCCAAAACACACACCACACACAAACACACACACACAAACACACACACACACACAACACACACCCACCACACCCACACATTTCCCCTCACACACACACAAACACCCACAATACACACACACACACACACCACACACACACACAACACACACAAAGCACCACACACACCACACACCCACCCCACACACACACACCCCACCCCACACACACACACCAAGCACACAAACCCCACCCCACACACACACACACACACCACACACACACACACAACACACCCACCCCACCCAAAACGGAACCCACACACACCAGGCCCCACATTTATTTTTTCTTGCATGTCTTCCCATAAAAACCTTTTTCAAGTGTTTCTTTCTGCTGTAAGTATCTTAAAAAATAGTGTCTGCGTTTTAGTTCCCCCTCGTGTGACAAACTGTGGGGCCAAAAAATCAATACTGCCCACCTCTCCCCCCTTCTCCACCCCTCTTCCCCCCCACCCTCCGCCCGCCTCCCCCTTAAAAATATGACATCACCCCTTCTAAAACCCCTTCACCCCCTTCCCCCGGCTAAAATTGGGAGTGGTCTTTTTCATTCTGTCAACTTGTCAGGGCGGTGTCAACGACCCTGCTCTGCCGTAAAGGGGGCGCTCACTGACCGCACTTTCTTTTATGACCCGGACTGCAGGCGGTTTACTGCGCGTGTGCTTGGCGTGATTTAAAAAATGGCGAACGGTTTACCGAGGAACAGAATCGTGCTATTCAGAAAGTTTTTTTTTAACTGAGTTAGGTATTTGTCGGAAAGAATCAGGTAAAGCATGTTCTTTACCATTTAAACCCCGAAAAGAAGTATGTTTTCCTAGGGGTGGAGAAAAGAAAAAAGTAACCGATGCTTTGGAAATGAACGACTTCTTAAAGGGTTTGTTGGTTCAAGGAAATGAAAAGGGTTTGCGAAAAATGGGGCCCAAATTATAATAAGGTTTAACTGTTGAGAGTGTTTCCCTTTTTTTTAAAAGGCGGTGCTATGTTGAAAAAAAAAAAAAAAGCAAAAAAATATACGCGTTGATTGTTGGACGTGGCTTGAGCAGCTAAAGCCTGTTTGAAAGAGCAAAGAGCAAAACAGGCGTTATTTCTTCGGCGAGGTGGGCAGTCTGATTATATGCCAAAAAATTTATTCAGTTTTTCAATATGTTTTTAAAAACCTTCCTAATTTCCCATAAGTGGGGTTAGCTTGCTGACTGTATATCAAACGTAAGTATTTTAAATTATGAAAATGGATAACGTTTTCGTGTTTGGAAAAATAGATAGGGTTAGGGGTCTTGTACATCTACAGTAGGAGAGGAGAGGTGTGCCAGACTACCCAATAATGTCCAATATACAATGAGGGTGTAACTATGGCGATTAGACCGCCATAAAAGTGGTACGCTTAACTGCTGAAACCCTCTCCCAAAGCAGTGCAAGCCTGGTTGAAAAAAAGAGGAGACAGCAGCGAATGGTCAAACTTTCCCTATGGGGAAACGTTTGATAAAAAAGCGCAGCAGTAAAGGGTTTAATTTTCCCAAGTAGGAAGTTTGCCTAGTTGCTGGCCTTAGTCACAAAGCGGGGCCCCCACCCCTTTTGGGGACACTTGACCTTCCCCCCCAAAAGTCCCCCCAAGGCCCCAAGTCCCCCCCAAGTCTTAAATTTAAAGTTCTTGTTTAAAGTTCCCCCAAAGTCCTTAATTAAGTTTTTAATTAACCGTTGGGGCCCTTTGTCGTCAGGACGCGGAAAAAAAAGTGCTTTCAGTCCCTAGGGGCAGCCCCCTGGTCAGATTTTTCTTGATTTTTATTCGTTATTTTTCTTAAACGGACTCAAATAGAGTTGGTAAAAAGCCTTTAGTCTGTAGTTTTAAAAATAATAGAAAAATGCCACACGTGAGGGGAAACCCCATTTATTCTTATCCGACTGGGTGACTACCCCGCACTTCGTGTCTCGTTGCAAAGAGGGCGGCGCAACCTTCGTTGTCGAAGGCGCGCCCAATTCAACGTTTTTCAAGTGAGCGGGGCTCTGCTGATGATTTTTGAAAAAACAAAATAACTTTTTTCAAGATAATCGAGATGAAGGTGAGGGATGTTAGGGGTGGAATTCCCCAAACCATTTGTCAGTTATTGAGTGGGGTCTTGCCTCAGTGTGGTTCAGCTGACAGGTCAGTGAACGACCCACCCAAAGGTGTATTCCCCTGGTGGGGTGCCAGTGATGAAAAATCGTGGGGGGGATGGGGCCCTGTCGGGGCGAAAACCTCGACGGGAAAATTAAAAAAGGGGGGGGGGTTTGACCCGGGGGTTTGGGGGTGGGGGGGGGGGGGGCGGGGGGGATTATTTTCTTTTGGGTTTTGTTTTTAAATTTTTATTTCTTTTAAACATTATTCTTTTAAATTTTTAACAACTTTTTTCTTTTTTTTTATTTAAAATAAATTTTTTACCACAAAAATCTATCCAACTAACCAAATACAACAAATTAAAACAAAAACCCAAAATTTCAAAACCTTTAAACCTTTCAAAATAAAAACATTTTCTAATTTCATAAAATTTTTTTTTTAACCCCCCAAACAGGGCCCCCACCTAAACCCCTTTTTTTCCCTCTTTACCAACTTAATAACCCCAACAAAATTTTTAAATTTAATTCCCAAAATTTCAAAAAATTTTTTAAAACCCCAACCTTAAAAAACAAATAAACCCCCCAACAATTAACAAAAACAAAAACAAAATTTTTAAAAGTCTGATTAAGTCATCTTAAGTCATTTTTAATTCAACCTTTTCTTTTTTAAGATCACAAAAAAAAACATCTATTTTTTTTTTTAAAATACGATGTTAATTAGTAACACACGCTCAAAAAAGCGTCATCTTTGAATTCTTGCTCAGCGTTCTCGCATAATCTTAATAAGTTCTTACACCTAAGACCCGCTTGATTAAAATTTTGGTCTATGGAAATGTTTTTATGACCCTGTTTTATTTATTACCCATATTTTATAATACGCCATGTTCTATTTTTTTTTAAAAAAATTTAAATTTAAGTTTTTAAAAAATATTTTTCCCATCTGAAATACCCCAAATGTCTTTTGTTTTGGCGGTGTGGCGTGGTTGTTTTTTGATTTAGCGGTTCAGATTTTTTTGTTTGCTTTTTTTTTGGTCCCTTTGTTTAATTTTTTATAACTAATTGTCCACTTCATTTTTTGCACCGCGCTTTCTGACAGCTTTCTCCATACGCACACGAACTTTCCAATCAACAAAAGGCGCACTCCCGATGTTTTTTCTTTCCCCCTTTCCCCTTTGGGAAAAACTTTATAAATACATCAAACATTTTTAAAAAACAAATTTTATACATAAACTCCCCTTTCCCCGGAGGCACTCTAATCACTCAAGACTTCATAAGTCACGGCCTTCCCAACATTGGCCCCAAATTGCCGGGGAAAAAATTTTTTCTTCATCCTTGATGTATCCCGGATAAATTTCGACTCCCCTCACCCTTTCAGGATTCTGTTCTTCGAATATTCCCCCCCTTGATTTCCCCCGTCTGGGATTGATTTCCCGACCCCTTCCCCTCGATCTTTTTCACTGGGAGATGAGTTCCAATCCTCCCCCTGTTTTTCCCCTGTCCTGGAGAGTGAGATTGATTTCCCCCTGGAGCCTTAATTTGGGGTGTAGGGGTTTAACGGGGGATTAACCACCCCGGGGTGAAGGTAAAGGGTGAAGGGTAAAAGGGTAAAGGGTGCCGAAAAGGTTGTAGTAATTTTTTAACTTTTTCCCTTTTTTTTTTCCTTAAATTTTTATTTTCCAATATCTACCCCTACGGTATTTTCCACAAAACCCGGTTCACCTAATTTTTAAAATTTTTTCCCCTTTCCCCAAAACCCATTTAAAAAACATACCCCCTCTAAAATTTAAATACACCATTATTTCCCCCAAAATTTTTTCCACATAAAAATTTTTTCCCCTAAACCCCAAAAATTTTTTTTTCCATAATTTTTTTCAAAACAACTACTTTTCCTTAAAATAAAAACCCCCCCACCAAAAAAATTTTCTCCAAAAAAAAAACCCACAAACCACCCAAACCAAAAAAAACCCCCAACCCAAAAAACAAACAAAACCACAAAACCCCAAAAAAACAAAAACCAAAAAAAAAAAATTTTCACCCCAAAAAAAAACACCAAAAAAAAAACAAAAAAACCAAAACAAAACCCAAAACACCAACCCCCAAAAAACCCAAAAAAAACAAAAACCAAAAAAAAAAAAACTTTTTTAAATTTTTTACAAAAATACCTTAAAACCCCTTTTCCTTTTTACAAAAAAATAAAAAATTTTTCTCATTCCATAAACAATAAATTTCTATTTTTTCCCCCAACAAAAACATCCCAAAACCCATTAAAAAAAAAAAATTTTTTTTCTTTTACAAAAAAAACAAAAATAAATTTTAAACAAAACATCAAAAACTTTAAAAAACTTAATCACCAACAAAAATATAAAAATACCACTTGAAAATCCAAATACAACATTCAAAATATACCCAATTTTTAAAAAACAAAACAATTCTTCCCCTTTTAAACATTAAAAAAATTTTCCATATATTATCATTTTCAAAAAAAATTCATACATTTTTTACCCATTTAAACAAAAAATAATTCCAATCCAAAAGGGGAATCAATAATCTGTTTTTACTTTACTTTCAAAAACTCATTTCTATTCGTCTCCCCCTTTTTCCCCCCCAAAACCTGGCAATTTCAAACCCCTAAAAACCCCAACCTTCCCAAAAGGGGGTTTTTTTCCTTTTTTAAACTTTTTAAAGGGCGTATTCACTGGTGTAACAAAGCACTTTTTTTTGAAACCCTCCCGCTCCCATTCCTTTGGAAGGCATCGTTCTCAAATAAAGTCCTTGAGAGGGAGGGTAAAAAAAGAACAGGAATGAGTTGAGGGTTTTCTAAACCCCTCCAAAGCCTTCTGGAAACATCAGACCACACAATATTTTTTCTTCGCCCTTTGTCAGTTCAGTAAAAAAAAGGGGCCGTCAGGGACGCAAAGTGGGGTAATTGTTTTGTGTAAGAAAACAATCCGTGAGTGACCGATCTTTTCTTTGTAGGGGTTTAAAAGAAAAGATAAATTTTTTCCCCATTTTTCTTTCCTTCTGGCTCTTTTTTCCATGAAATAGTGTGACCCAAAAACTCGGGGTTTAAAACCCCGCCGAATTTTGGATGGTCTTGCAGTAACCCAAAACATTGAGTTGGAAAAAAACTGTCGAATTTAGAAAGGAGGTCACCCCATGACTTTGCGCCCAAAAAAATGTCTCAAAAAAATGACGCACCCCATTCATGGGTTCGGTCGATCATTTTTGCAAAAAAAGTGGGGCTTTTGAAACCGAAAGGCTTTTCTCCTTGGAAAAGCCCCGGGTTTGGGAAAAGTGTCTTTTTTGTCGCTTCAGCCATTGGAATTGCCAGTATCCTTTAGTAAGTCTATTTCCCAAAAAAGTTTTCCCCCTGAGGCTGACACAGAAGTTTTCAATGTTGGGTAGGGTCGGGTCGAAAACGTGTCTTATTTACTTTTTTGTAATCGATGCAAAACGACCCACCCCAGGTTTGTCCACCCAAAAAACGGTGGCTGTACGGGTGTAGAAGGTTCTATTACCTTTAAAACCCGCTTACATTTATTTCTCTTCAAACACCCCTTTTTTTTTCAAAAGGGGGGGGGTAGGTTGGTCGATTGTTTTTAGAAGTTAACTGAATATATGGGGTTCAATACCGTAACGTACCGGGGTATCTGTCAAAAATGGGGAAAAACTATCAAAAATTTTTTTGGGTTCTGTTTGACTTGAAAACAAAACATTGACAAAATCACTATATGGGTTTCACCTTTAACAGGGGCAGAGTAGGAAGGGGTACAAATCATCTGCATGGTAGATTTTTCACTTACTTTTTCTGTTTTCACAACCTTTGATCTGTCCTGTAGTCACATTGGGTACAAATTCATTACTGATAATGTTGTATGTTGCCCCGTTTTGACACAGGAATATTTCACTCAACGACGGGTTTATGGCAACATTTTTACGTTAACATATTCTTCAACATGTTCAAGAAATACCTTCTCGTGTTGCCCTTTTGATTTTTAAAAAACTGCAGGGAAAATTTTTTTCGACCACCTGAAAAGGACCCCTTCCCCATAAACGAGTTGTTTGTTATCAGTGAGTGTAAAGAACTTTATCCCCCCACTGAAGGAAGTGCCTTTGCTTTTTGTCTGCAAGACCCTTTTACACTTGTTTTTTTATCAGCTAGTTTAGCCAGTCAATGATCCTTCAACGATTATGCAGTTTTAAACGTATTGGTAAACAGTTTTTATTCGGGGGATGGGCCTTTTTTCGTCATTTTCATCAGTGATCCAAAAGGCCCCCCTTTGGGGATGTCGAAAAAAAACCGAATGGTGAAAATCCCAGGTTTGTTTGGCATTTCCCGTTGCAAAAGCAAAGCGGTTGAAAAGATCCATTCATGGGGTTTTTTGCAACTTTTCATTTTTGGTTCCGTTCCATTGAAAAGTTTTTAAAACCTGCCCTTTGATTGGGGGTGTATGGCTGGGGTTTAAAGGAAGAGTTGAAACAGTCTGTAAATTTTTTATGGATCAGAAATGAATAGGTTCCACCAAACCCAGAGAATTTGTTGGGCCTTGGAAAAATCGCAAGTAAAATTCGCGCAGCACTGTTCAAATTTTTTCAGTGGGAAAAAGTTTGGATCCCTTGTCGCTGTATCACCAAAGTCAAGATATAGGTATCCCGGAAAAGACAGTGGTAAAGGCCCCAAAAGATCTAGTACCCTTCCCAAATGGAACCGGGAAAGGAGGTTTGTGAAAAGGGGACGGGACCGCCTTTTGAGTGTTTTTGGCAGAGTCACAGAACGGCAGTATCTGTTCTTTTTGTGACCGGCCAAAAAGAATCAAGACTTCTTTGATGTTCTTTTGCCCCCAGTGCCAGCGAACAATGCTATGAGCCCTGGTTCCTGTTTTAAATGGTTTGGAGGGCCCCCTGTTTGTTTTCCGTCCCGGTTTCCCCGTGGAAGTCGTTTCCCGTTGACGTTTGGTTTTTTTGTTAGTTTTTTTACGTTTTTCAGCGCAAATACCGTCGTCATTTCTTTTTTTATTTTTTTAGATCACTGGGGTAACTATTCATCCAGTTTTTTAGACTTTTGGGGCTTTTTGCCCTTTTCCCTCTACGATGTTATTGGTACCACAAGAAAGGAATAAAAAAATCCTCCAGCACCCCCCCTGACTTAGCGACACCCGGCAAAATTGCCAGATCAAGGAGACTGGTTATCAATGACAAGGCGGTAAGAAAAAAGGAGTAGCGGTGTATGACTGAAATTTTGCCGCGGAAACGTTTTTCAATTTCCCTCAAAAGACCCCACACTTTTGGGTGTTGGGAAAAATTTGGGTTTTGAACGAAAGATTTCCCCCTTTCACAGCGGGGGCCCCCATTTCGCCCAAAACCCCCAAACCGCAATCCCCTTGATGGGTCCCTTTTTTAACCGTCCCTCAAAGCTTTTGGGGGGTGCCAAAACAAAGGCCCTTTTCAATAGTGGGATTGGGGGGTTTTTAAAAATTGGTTTTAAAGGGAATTCTTTTTTAAATGGGAATTGCCTCACAAAAGAAACATCGATTGCCCGCCGGGGAGCTGTATTTTTTTGAACTTCTGTTCTGTCCCCGAATGGCCCAAAAGGTCTACGTGGTGGTCGTTGTCCACGACCTCGGAACGTTTGTGAGAAGTAAGGGTTTTTCGGCGGTGGTAGGTTTGACGAAAAACCTCGAACCGCGGAAAAATCCCGTCGTTCCCAGGATAGGTTTTCTTTGGGGCCAGAAACGACCCCCGATTTCTTTCCCGTCTTCCCCGTCCCGATGGGTAGTACATGAGCATGAGACTCAAAGATTGAAATTTCCTTTTCCCAGCCAGCCCTTATTGGGTGAGCGATACATATGATAGCCTTGACACTTTCCTCAAGTTTTAAATTTTTTCTTTTAAAGGAAGTGGCAAGATCTTTGTCACGCTTGGAAAGTTGTTTTCTAAGAAAGGGGATCTCCCGTGACTGAAAAATCTTGTTGTTTAGATAAATCGATCCCGATCCAAAAAATGACTCAACGGTCAGAAACGCGGAAAAATTTTTGTAGGGCGACAGAACGGAAAAGTTCGCGAAAACGATCAGCAGAACATTGAAATTTCTTGAGGGTTTTTTTCAATACCCCAAGTAAATTTGTTTTGCTGCAAAGGGGAGTGGTACGTGTAAAGCGTACCTTTAAAAAAGACGCAATATACAATTCCACTTTTCCTTGGCCCAAACCCAAGCGTTGCTGACTTTCAAAACGGAAAAGGGAAAAATATCTTTTTTCTCCCTTTTTTCCCCGAAAGGTGGTAACTTTGGAATATATGCCCCTTTTGGTTGGGCGCGGTGCGGATGATGGGGAAATGGTGGAGGTTTCTTGATGCCTGTACTTTTTTTCAGATTTAGTCTTAGTTCTAACTGCCCCAACTTTAAAATTTACGTTTTTTTATCTTCAGCTTCCCTCTGTGTTTTTTTCTTCAATTTCAGTTCCCCCTGTAGTCTTTTTCTTAACTTCAATTTCCCCCTGAGTCTATTTTCTTTAGCTTCAGCTTCCCCCGTAGTTTTTTTTTCAGCTTAGCTTCCCCCTTTTAGTTATTTTTTCCCCCTCTCTTAGCCCGTTGCCCTATCTGGCATTTTTGCCCTAGTTGTAAGTTTTTCTCCTCAAAACCCAAGCGTTCCGCTTTTTGAACATATTTATCAAAATTCCCAAATGAACCCTCACCAAAAACAATTTTAAGTTGAATAAAATAAGGCGAATTGTGGGTGTATATTTCCAAAAAAAGTATTATAGTATATACAAATAAAGAAACTTTCGGTGTAAAAAGAAAAAAGTTAAAAACGGGTAGATAGAAACCCAAAGGGAAGGGTTTTTTCCCCAAAAATAAATTTTCAAACGCATCAATGGGGTTTAAAAAAAAAAAATGAAATTCTGCAAATCTGTTTTTCTAAGAAAGGAAAAAACCAAAAAAGTTTTCTGAAAATAAATTCTTTTTAAAAAATTTTTGTTTTTAAAAATTTTGTTTTCAGCTTTTTTTTATTGATTTCAAGAAATTTCAAAACAAAAGTCCGCCTTTTACGATAAATGATATAAAATTTTCAAAACAAGGAACACAAACTTAAAAAGAGGGGGAAAAAACACAAACTAGCGGAATCCTACCCAAAAGATGAAAGTTGAAAAAAAAAACTAGATAGGGCTTATTGAGGAGAGGTTTAAAAGGTTTTTTTAAAAAGGGGTGAAAAGGAAAGAAAGGATACCAGGACCCGGATGTGAGCGAACAAAAACGCAAAAGAAACCCCTTGGGCAGACTGTGGTCACTGTCCCCCCTGAAAATGGGGAGGGAAAAAAAAAAAAACATCACAATATACCCCCCACTACAGCAATAAAAGCAAAATAATAAAAATCAATTAATAAATGCAATTCACCCAAAAAAAAAAGAAAATCTGCACCCCCCAGAAAAAAAATCAAAAGTAAAATGTTTTTTTGGGTGAGGGGAATCACCCACCACCTACCCTATTAGGTGAGGAGGGGAAGTTGATCCACACTTGAGGGAAGGGGGGGAAAAAAAAAAATGAAAACAAAAGGAAAGGGAAAGAAATAGTAATTACGGAAGGGAAAGACTATCGACTCCCAACGCCATGCCCCCTGCTAAACGAGGAAAAGGGTTGGGGGCATCAGTCCCGGGGAAGGGGAAAAAAAATTAAAAACTCTGGGGGAAAAGGGCAGCGATTCCTCAACGCCCTGCCCCCCTTTCTGCCAGGTCGAGCAAGAGGGGTGGGGCTATCGGGGCCCGGGGGGGAAAGGGTCAAAAGGAAATCCTACCAAAAAAAAACCTTAACGGGGAAAAAGCAACCCAAAAAAAATCTCAACCACCTTAAACACAAAAGAATAGAAAAAAAAAAAAAATTGAAATTTATACACAATAAATAATTAAACTTTCTTTTTTTTTTTTCCTTCCCTCAAAAACCCTTTAGGGTACAAATAGAAATTTTTTTTTTTTTTTTCCTCAAACCCTTTAGGGTCAAAAAGAAATCTTTTTTTTTCCCCTTCCCCAAACCTTGAGGGTACAAATAGAAAATTTTTTTTTTTTTTTTTTTTTACAGGGGAAACAAAACGGAGCTACGTCGGTGAAAATGGAGTGGGGTCACCACTGTCACACTGTCACTTTTTTTCCACGGCATTCAGACAGCATTTATCCAACGCCCACGCAACTTTCCCAAACAACCCAAAAAGGGGCATACCCAATGTTTTTTCTTCTCCCCTCTCCTTTGGGAAAACACTTTACTAAAATCAATCAACACGTTTTAAACAAATTTTTAATGAAACTTTCTTTCCCCGAGAGGCATCTAATCCTCAAAAACTTTTAAAGTCACGGCCCCTTTCCCCACATTGGCCACAAATTTAGCCAGAAAAAAAAAATGATTTCTCACTCTTTATGCTTGCCTGCATCGAATTCGACTCGCCTCATCCTTTCGGATTCCTGTTCTCTCAGACTCATTTTGCCCCCCCGTTTTTTCCCGTCCCGGAGTATGACTTCACTCTCTCCTGATCTTTTTGTCATGGAGAGATGAGTTCAATCCTCTCCCCCTTTTTGGGCCTGGAGAGTGACGGCCGACTCCCCTCCCTGGAGTCCTTAATTCCTGGGGTGCCTACCGGGGTGTTCCTCACACCATGGCCCCTTCAACACTACGGGGTGAAAAGGTTAAGGGGTGAAGGGTAAAAAAGGGGAAGGGCTGAAACAAATAAGGTTGTGTAGTAACCCCCTTATTCACATAGAATTCTTTCTTTTCTTTTCCCTTAAGTTTTCCCTGTAGCTTTCCCCAACTATCTATCGTACGGAAAGACTGGGCAGCAGCGAGGCAACGTCCCGACAGGTTCGAGTTCCCAGGCCATCTTGGGTTTAAACTGATTTTTCCCCTTCCCCCTAGTGAGTGCATATCAGTGTTCAAAAACCCTGACCGACCTTTTCCCTTACCGCCCCTTTTTAAACTTCACTCAGGGTCCTTTCACCCAATGACCAATTTGTTTCTTTATGAGCATCTCCAAATTTTTTGGGAGCCTGCTACCTAGTCAAGCCCCATGAATTTTCCTTCCTTTTCAGTAGGGCATGGGGAAATGTTTAAACCAAAATACATGTGATGGAGGTCACATGCCTTTATGTGAGGTAGTCCATGCAGTAAAAACCGCCCCCGCAGCAGCAAGGGGCCAAAAAATGGCAAAGTTTTTTAAATTTTAATTTTTCCATGAAGACTTTGGCGGGGC
>JAFLJL010005666.1:0-20841 GCA_018398815.1 Conus ventricosus | reverse complement strand
TCTCTAGGTCTTGCGCAATCCGTCAGTGATCTTAATGAATTCTTACATCCTAAGCAACGATTGATTCTTGTTAGGAAATGTCTTTTATAGACTCCATGTCTTTATTTATGTTTATCATTTTATATTACGCCATGATCATTTTTAAAAAAAATTAAATAAGTTCTTAAAATATTTTGCTTATAAATGGATCAAATGGTTTGTTATGGGGGTTTTGGCTTTGCTGTTTCTTTTTCTGCATTTAGTGGTTCAGATTTTTTTGATTGCTTTTGTTTTTTTGCCATTGGTTATATATTTTATAACCGTAAAACTCCCCCCAACAGCAGCAATGGCCCCAAAATGGCAACAGTTTTAAGTTAAATTTTCCCATGAAGACTTTGGGGCCCTTGTATCAAAAGGGAAAGTTTTTATAGCTGGCATTGAATCAACTTGTTTGGCGTTGGCGGTGTTATGTTTTCATGAGAGTTATATTCTGTAACATTAATTTTTTTGTCTGTTCCACTCTGCTAATTTTTTTCCTGCTTTAACACCCCCAGGATGAGGATGCTTTTCACTGGTCCCCACCTGGTTCAGTGTTTTTGCTGATTTTTCTGGCTTGGTTACTTTCTCCACCTGGTTCAATGTTTCCTGGTTCTGATGATTTTCAGCTCGTTCATTTTGAAGGGAAACAAAATCTATATGATTAAAAGTTTTTAACCCCATGATTAATGGCGATAACAATGTTCCAAATCTGTAGTATAGATCACACCCTAGAGACTCAAATGACTTTGTTAAACTGGATCTTGCGTTAAATCTTACGTAAGATCTTGTTCAGAATCAATGGGAGCAAATCTACTGACTAGTTTTAGTGTACAAACTAAAAACCCGTTTCCCCCCACACTTTTCCCCATTCTAGCCCCCAGCTGCGCTTCATACCTGTTATGATATTTATATAATGTCTTGCGGCGACATCTGTTGAATTGTTCAATGCTAAATTCGTTCGAGGAACTGTTTTTTTTTTTCCACACGCTGCCAAAGAATACAACCTCTCCTTTTGGGGCATAAAAGCTTGGCCTCAACTTGGTCATTCATAGTTCGGGAAGGTTTTGGCCGCCTTGTAGCTGTAGTAGATCACACTGTTCATGCTTTTTATTAAATTTAATTATTTATTTTTAAAAAATGAGCACCCGAAAAAACTGTTACCAACCTTGTATACCATTCTGCTGTTATGGAGGCCTAAGTGTAGGATACTCAATGCTTGGTAAAAGCTTGTTAAGAATTTAAAACCAGCAGATCTTGGCAAATAGACTTTGAGGATTCAGCAAAGCTGATTGCTATTTATTGCAGCTTCGGTTGCTACGAAAGATTTTCTAGTCAAGCAAGGAATAATTCCAGACAGTATAAATATGTAATAAAAAATACATTTATAAAAAAAGGCTTCACTCGTAATGATGATAGGTGGCGCTGTGGTGAATGCGCTTGCTTTTAGCGGAAGTAATTTCGATTTAGTAAACTACGGGATGACGGCGAGAGAAAAAGACATAACAAAAACTATGGAGCAACTAGCAGCTGCACAAGACGCCCATGAAAAGCAGAGACTTGAGCAGTTAGATTTTATTAATACACACTGAAAAAAAGGGCATGCAGTTACATATTTAAAGATGTTGATCAAGCAATTTAAAACAATATTATCTAGTAACAGGCAAACCCGGGCCAGACATTGCCCCACCAAAATTCAGTGACTTTTTTCAAACCATCAGAAAAACAAAGATGCAAGAATCGTGTTTATTGCCTTTTGGGATGACGTCGTTTTATTTTGTTGCGCATAATATTGGCTGAATAAAAAATGAACAAAATATTATTCGCCCAAAGGATTTTGGAAGGGTATCACAGCAATACAAAAGCTAAGCCCAAACGGCGGGGGGCAGTGAACAAAACAGCAGGAATGGTTTATTTCTTAAACCCCCAAACAACGGGGGATTCCTCTCTCTCCTTTTCTCCCTCTCTTTCCGCCCGACTCTCGCTCCCCCCCTGTTTTTTAACACACCTTTTAAGGGTAAAAATCGTACCCTATCACCCACCGTGATATGGGCGTTTCCCAAAAAACTGTTTTTCCCCTCTTTACTCTAGGGCGTGTTCATCCCCTTTTTTCCCCCCCTACGTACTCTAAAAATTTAGTAAAATTAGTTTAAAAACGGATAACCCTACACAGAGTTTTTTTTAAAAATCGTTTTTTTTTGGTTATTGAAGTCTTACTTGTCAAGAAGGGAAATACCAATCCGGGGTTTTTTTCCCCCAAACTGTTAGGGGGGAAAGGGGCCCGGACGGGATTTCTCTTCTCTCACGCAAAAGCAAAAGGCTCCCCCCAGAACAACCCTTACCGCCATTTTTACCTATGCTCTAAAACCCTAAAACGAACTGAAGTACAAACCCCCTGACCTTCACAGGTGTCCACCAAAAATTTGGGGGGAAAAAAAACGAAAAAGGGGGACCAACCCGGGGCGATTGTACATATCGCCCGCCGGGGAGGTGCACTTTTTGGGGCTTCTCCCAAAACGTTATAAAGGCCCCCCTTTTCCGGGGGACTGAAATTGTCACGGCATTCCACAACATTTTCGAATGCTTGAAATGCCTTAACTCCTAAAAACCGCCTTCTACAACTTCCCTGGGGGGAAGCCTCCATCCTCAAAAACCCCGACTGCGCTGACTTCGTTTTACCTAGTGCTTCAACCCCAAAACCCCAGGCAACCTGTGGAACCGTTTCAGAGCCCACTTGCTAAGTTTTTCCTCTCCAAGTCCGAAGAATTCTTTTATGAACGCAGTACACAGATGCCATCGCAACCAAGCTTTTACTGTAAATTCAGCACAAACTTTTCCCCTTTTTGGGGGCAAGCTCAGGGGAGTAGGGGATCCAACAGTCACACAACAACAAACTTCCCTCGAAATACAAACCGCGAGACAATACACACTACTGCACCCCGGGCAGCGCGATGACCAGCTGAAGAAGCTCAGCTGCCAGAGAGACGGTACGCCTTTTAAAACCAGGTTAGGGGCCCGGATCCCACAAAAGCAAAACATAATGTTCCTTAATGCCCATGAGGACGGAAAACCACCTAAATTTTTTTCCCCTGAACGGGTCCCTCCACAGGCAAAATAGGCTAGCCACTGCTTCCATGGCATTTTGGTACTCTTTTCCCGGGGGGGGTGGGGACAGTACTAGCATTTTTCAAGGTCCCTCGGGATCCGACAAGAAAGAAACCCAACCTGCCTGTCAAGCGTGGTCAACTTTGGGCCAAATCATCAAAGGGGCCAAACCCTCACATTTGATGAACTCCCTGACCCCCAAACTTCTCGGGGCCATGGACTCACGCTGCGGGACATCACCCAACACAGGCCAAGGGGAGGCATCCCAAGCTTTTCCGTGGGGATTCACAGATCCCCCTGTCTCCTAAAGCACCAAGCCAACTTGCAACGCCTGTCTGAAAAGTGGCGGACAGATTGTTAAACGTCTAACCCCAAATTGGCCCACCTGTCTGGAAATCCCCACACAGCCATTTTCGCCAAACTTCTGTTTGACATTGGCAAGGGGGCCAAATTGATCTTTTTTCCAAATACTATATTGTCCCCCAGCACTAAGCCATTTTTTATGATACCGGGAGGACGATAGAAGCGCCCCTACCCGGGACTTCATGCCACTTGCAACTCAACTGTTAGGGGAAAGGGGCCATAATCTCCTCCTAAGGGCCCAAACCGCGAAAAAAATCTAGTTGCCCCCAAACAGGAAACCAAAATGTTTCTCCCCAAGGCCCTCCAATAGCCCTGATACAGGAAAAATGCAATTTTTTCACAGAGGGGTCACACTGTTCAGCAGGGGAAAAACAAAAAACCCAAGCTGAATTTTATTGTTTTGTTTTTTAAGTAGGGAGAGGGGGGTAGCCAAAAAATTATTAACAGAATCCCCGAGCGAAGCCGGTCACAGCTATAAATATATATTAAAAACCAAAAACAATTTCTAAAAGTCTCACCCCGGGGGACAACTTTAGTTAATATTCCCAGAAAAACATAAATCCCAACCTGACTCATTCGCCCCAAACCATTTTGGGGGCAAAATGACCCAGGAGGCATTTTAGTTCCTGACAGTAATACAATTTACTAAAGTTTTCATGGGGTAACTGGGGGAAAGCAGCAGGGGTGAACACATCCCCATAGAGAAACTGGGGAAAACTAATTACGAAACGCGCCCCCTACACAAACGGGGGGGCAGGTAACCTTTTAATTCTAATTTTTAACCGCCTAAGAACCCCGCACTACAAAACTGCAAAGACCCGCCTTTGGGTTTGACACCTGATCACTTTTTTTGTGCTTTTGGGGCTTCATGACACAACAAAAAACCGCTACGGCGACCCTCTGCGTCCCAGACTTGTTACCCTCTTATCAAATCAATCACTTAAATCACGTGAGGGTGTGTTGTGCAACTTCAAAACCTTTTCATCTGACGACGTCTGAAAAAGACGTGCGCGATGGGGGCACATTAAATTGGGGGTTTTAAAAAACATGCGATCGGAATGAGTTTCAATGTTTTTGCCATGCTGGAAGGGCACAATAAACTCAAAAAAGATGAAATGTTTTTAAAATCTCGAAAGGGAAAAACGTCTGATAAAACAGACCGACTTGGGAAAATACTTTTTTATCATAGGCCATGGCAAATTTTTGCAAAAAAATTTGGGGGGCGACCTGTTCTCCCTCCCTTAAACCCAAAAAGGGAAAAGCATTTTTTTTGTTTCCCAAAAAAAACGAACTATCATTGAAGATTTTGGGCAATATTAAAAAACCAGCTTTGTGAGCTCCCTTTCGACCCTTTTGAGAAAAAAAAACCCTTAAAAAACTGTTCAAAATGCTCCCTCTTACGAGTCTTGTTACTCTTGAAAGATGACAAAAGGGAAATTCTTTCTCACCTTTTTTTAGGGCTTTGGCTTCAGAAAGCAAAAAAAAATTTTGAAACGTCAAAAAAAAAAAAACGGGGAGTTTTATCTAAAAAGAAAAAATTGCTGGTTATCTACCGGCAAGAAGACAAATTGAAGTTCATTTTGTTTCTATTCTACCAAATTTCACAAACCGCGATTTCTTTCAAAATTATACAACAAACGAAAAATCATTCTGAAATACATACATCTAACCCCAACTTTAAAGCATTTTGGGAAGATACACGACGTGTTGAACTGCATGGGGAGTAATTGACCACTTCCACAGCCATTTTACACCGCTGCCTGGCATTTTGCCAGCATTTATCTGCAGAAAGCACCCCCAACAATACTGGTCAATTCAGCGGCCTTCGCCTGATTTACCTAAAACGCCTGTGCTGTTGGGGCGCTCCAAAACGGGGCTTGAAGGCCCCCCTTGGGCATTGAGCCAAACGACGTTCAAATGTGAACAACACCTTTCCGTCTATTTTTGTTTTTTTTGTTTTTTTTGTGTTTTGGGGGCCCACCCCACGCATGCCCCCCCACCCCCCCACGCATGCCCCCCCCACCCCCCCCCCCGCACACACCCCCCCCCCCCACCCCCCGCATGCACACCCCCCCCCCACCCCACGCATGCACACCCCCACCCCCACCCCACGCACCCCCCCACCCCCCCCCCCCAATGCACACCCCCACCCCACGCATGCACACCTTAATCACTTTTTTAAATTTTTAATCAAGTTACCCCAATCCTTTAAATTAATTACTCCAAGTCCTTTAAATTTAAATTTTTAAATTTGTCACCCCAATTCTTAATTAAGTTTTAAAGTTCTTATCAAATTCTTAAAAATTTTTGATTTTAATCTCCTTTAAGTACAACCAGTTTTTAAATTTAATTATCTTTTAATTTAAAAAAAATAAAATCATGTTTTTTTTCTTAAAAGTAAAGTCTAAAATAGTACACCACGCCCAAAAAAAAGCGTCATCGTTAGGGTGCTTGCTCCGTTTTCTGCCAAAATCGGTCAGCATAATCTTTAAAAATTCTTACATCCTAACAACCGCATTTATTACAATTTTGGTCTAGGAAATTTTTAAAGTCCTTTTTATTATTCTTTATCATTTTATAATACGCCATGATCTTTTTTAAAAAAAAATTAAAATTTAATTCTTAAAAATTTTTCATTATAATGGATCAAAAAGAGCTTTTTTATGCGGTTTTTTCGTGCTGTTGTCTTTTTCTGCATTATGGTTCAATTTTTTTTGATTTCTTTTTTTTTTGTTCCAAAGGTTTAAATTTTTTTATAACCGTAATAAACGCCCCAACACACAATGGCCCCAAAAAAAACAACAGTTTTTTTAAATTCAATATTCCAGAAAACTTTGGGCCCTTTATCACAAGGTTTTTTTTAAAAGCCATGAATCAACTTTTCTGGCGTTGGGGGTGTTAGTTTTTTTTGATGATTATATTCTGTAACATTAATTTTTTTTCTGCCACTCTCAATTTTTTCCTGCTTTAACCCCCCAATGAGGACTTTTCCTGGTCCCCACCTGGTTTATTTTTTCTCTGATTTTCTGGCTTGGTTACTTTTTCCCCGGTTCAATGTTTCCCGTTTTGATGATTTCCACTCTTTTTTTTGAAGGGAAAAAAAATCTATAGATTAAAAGTTTTAAAAATTTATTTAAAAACAATTTCCAAATCTGATTAGATCACACCCTAAATCTAAGAAATTTTTTAAAAGGGGCGTTTCATCTAAATCTTGTTCAAATCAAAAGGGGAAACTACTGACTATTTAGTTACAAACTAAGAACCGTTTGCCCCACACTTTTTTACCATTCTAACCCCACTGCCTTTATACCTGTTTTAAAACTTTTTAAAGCTGCGGCACATCTTTGAATCTGTTTAAGCTAAAAAAATTTTAGAATGTTTTGTTTTCCACACGCGCAAAATACAACCCCCTTTGGGGCATAACATTGGCCATCAACTTGGTCATTCATAATTTGGGGAATTTTGGCCCCTTTTACGTATAGATCATCACGTTTATCTTTTTTTTAAATTATAATTATTTTATTTTAAAAAAAGAGCCCGAAAAAAAATGTTACCAACCTTTTAACCAACGCTGATTGAGGCCAAGGTAGGGTACTCAAGCTTTGGGAAAAGCTTTTTAAAATTAAACCACAGTCTTGCAAAATAACTTTAGGATTCAAAAAGCTATTGCATCATTGCGCTTCGGGGCTACAAAGATTTTTTTAGTCAAGCAAAAATAATTCCCCGAAAGATAAAAAGTAAATAAAAAATCATTTAAAAAAAAAATGGCTTCACCTAAGATGAATGCCTTGGTAATCGTTGCTTTAGCAAATAATTTCGCATTATAAACACGGATACGGGGAGAAAAAAGACATAACAAACATGGGGCAACAGCAGCGCACAAACCCTATAAAACAAGACTTGAGCATTGATTTTTTAATACACACTGAAAAAACAGGCATGCAGCTTTTCAATTTTAAAATTTGACAACAATAAAAAAAATTACGTAACAGGCAAACCGGGCCAGACTTGCCCCCCCCAAAATTCAGTGACTTTTTTAACCATCAAAAAACAAAAATCAAGAAATCGGGTTTTTTGCCTTTTGGTTACCGTCGTGTATTTTGTTGCCTAAATATTGCTGAATAAAAAAACAAAATCTATTTTTCCCCAAAGGATATTGGGAAGGGATCCAAAGCAATACAAAACAAGCCAAGGCGGGGGGCATGAAAAAACACAAAAAATGGTTTTCAAAAAAACAATTTGGGAAATTATTTACCCCCCCTAACGAATACAGAACCACACTTTGTTTAAAACAACCCCAAAAGACAACCCATCAAAAATCTTTTATATTTTCCCCTGATACATTAACAAAAAGATTTAAATACGCCTCAAGTCTTGACATGGCTTTTAAAATACAAGATGCGGGGCCATTAAAACAAAAGAGTGCTTTTTGCTGTTGTGTCGCATACAACTGATATACCAACGAGGCCACTAACTTTCCCGCATATTCAAGCGATGAGGAAAAGAATTTAAGGCCAAGTGAATCAATTATTGTTAAAACACAGAGTTACTATTAGAAGAGGCATTCCGGAGTTCACAGATCACAGGCTTTAGTTGAAAACTTTAACAAACAGTTACCGAAAGACTTTTCTCCTACCAGTATCACAGAGAGCTGATGACAATTCTCGCAACACAGAATGGGTTAGAAGACTGCCCTCAGTTTTTGCGCGCAATGAATAATGAAGAATTTAAAGGGTTAAAACCATACAAGCAATCAAGAAAAAACAATAAATGTTGCTGAGGAGAGTCTTCATCCGGCAAACTATTACCATTTGGATTGAAAGTAAGGTACCTTTATTTACCGGGGGAAGCAGAAGGGACACTCGCATCAGGCAACCGATCCAATTTGGAGTGTTGACCCGTACGAAATAAAAAGAATTGTAAAAATGAATCCGCCCGTGTATTATTTACGAGAAACTGACAACAACAAAACAACCAGCTCCTCAAAGATCTTTTGTGAAAGAAGAACTGCAGATAATTCCGCTAGACACAGTTCCGCTTTAATTAATTTACGGTTCTCCAGTGCCCAATTGCATATGAAAACTCTGGATTAACAAACACCCGTTTTGTGTTTGTTCTATCTAATGACTTCTTTGTTACAACTGTTGTGTTGATCTCATGTAGATTAGATCGCAGTTTACGTTGTCATGATGAAAAGTCTTATTGCCAAACAATGCTTCTTTGTAGTTGTCATGTGATATGTTTGACTGCACAACGCTGCGAGATATTCCCTTTGCTTTCTTAATGATTTCTCCTGGCTCGAAATACTGTACATTTTTTACCTTAAACCAACAAACTCCTTGATCACCTTTCCAGATAATTCATCCTTCATCTTTCCTAAAACCTTCTTGTTAGTAATTGAATGCAAAGGCGAATCTTTAGGGTAATCAGATGTATCATACCATCCGCTCGCTCCTTTAGCTACTTCTAATTCCATGTCTTTATAAATATCTTCAGTAGAATATCTATAACAAAACTATCTGTATCTGTGTAAAGTACTCTGGACTGAGGATACGAGGGCTTAAAGTAGTCATAAAGAAACTCTAACATCAAAAGCTTTGATAATTCTAAAACATAACCCAATAATACAGGTTTGTCTAATTTGACTTTCTTTTTTTTCATCATTATGCCAAAAAGCTGATCATGAAATCTTCTGAAGTCCTGATAATTAGGTTTTGAAGTCAGCTTAATTGCTTCGTTCTCTCTGGTGACTAATCTGACATCTTTGCACTTGTGCGGATTCTCCATAGTCTTTCCAAAACAGCTGTTGTTCATCAGCTTGAAAAAGTCTTTTCTGAGCATCTGTGGATTTAGTTCTGAGGTCAGTGTTCTCATGATGTATGGTTTCATGAACTGTTTGATCAAAAGCAATTATGCGATGAACTGCTGTCAACTTCAACCCATGTCTTAAATAAAATTGCAGAAGTCTGTAATGACAGACATAATTTTTTTGCCCCGAAGATTAGGCACAAGTTTAGGCGGTTCTCTTGGATTCGTCTTTAGACTTTCTGCTGCTAATGGGTAGTCATTATGTAGGTCATGGAGTTCATGAGATATTCTAAGTCAACTTCTAGAATAAAACCACGCTGTTGATCAGCGTTAAACTGCCCACCACTTAATGCCTTTTGAATATTATTCGATCGCCGCCTGTGTACATTTTAAAGTTACGTAATGGAAGTGATTGCGCCATTGCCCATCCATACAGATTGTTTGCATCTAAATACATAAGATAGTTAGACCTTTTACTTGGATCATAGTCGTCCAAGTATTTGTTGTTTGCTTTACAGTAATGAAAGCGATGCCATACTAATTCCTCCACCAATCCGTTTTCAATCATCTGAATCATTGGTAAATCTGACAATAAATCAATCTGTACTCCAGTAAACTTTAAAAAGCATCCCAACTCATCCCGGCGCAGAAATGTAATGCCGGGATCCGGGCTATAATGTTTTATCGGGTCTTTTCTATAATTTTCAAAAATATCCGCCAACAAACATTACAGCCATCAAGTATGAATCATATAGTCTCCCATCGTTTTACAGTCTAACTTCTGCCACGCATCTTGAGCATGCTGGTAATCAGAATCACTAATGTCCTTTCCTCTAAGACTAGAAAGAACGCGCCTTTAGGGGGAAGTGTCTCTTCGTCAAACCTTTCCCAACTGTTCATGTACTCGAAAGGGGTAAACACCCTTTCTAACAACGTTGGTCAAAATATTCTTCCGTTATTGGCAGGCCTTTTAAGGACATAGCCAGTGACTCTAATGAACCCATCATGTGCTGCATAATCAAAAAAAGACATGTTATTTAAAGTGAAACACATGTACTTTTCTGATGACTGTGCGATGCATGACACCCAAAAGGGCATCGTCTACTGCTTTCATTATAAGTGAGAGTCGTAACCCTCGCAAGTTATGAAAGAAGATGAAGCTTCCATGTCTTAGGATCAAACTTTAGTTGAAGATTGCATTTGTTATGCCCGCTCCTCTGAACTTTCCGCTAATGTGATCATGGTCTCTTACTGTCGGATTCTCTGCGTCTGATGAGAGGCCTAAACCGCAAATCCAACAATGGTGGCTGAGTCATACTTTTTTGGTCTTCAGGCGCCTTTAAAGATTTCAGATAATTTTAGATTATTAGAACAGGCTTTTACGAAACTTGCTGCATGCGTTTTAAGAAGTATTCTGCAGCATCTGGCCCTCTATACAATTCGGGTTTCGAATACGCCATCCGCCCTGACAATGATGAAAGCAAATGAACAAATCTGATGATTACTCATTAAGACTGTTTTTCGAAGTTTTTGTGCGCTGGCCCTTCAAAAGGAACAATGAGTGATTCGAAGTCTGCGTAAACAACGTATGGACTTGTTTGCAGCCGTTTCCAGTTCTTAAAACTAACTTTAGATCCAGTGGGGCGTAATTAGTTCTGTATTACAGTCTACAGAACTTTTACAAGTTTTATATTTTCCCAATCGGGGCTTGCACGATGGAATTCTTGTTAAACTTTTTCTGCAGAATTTCTTGTTTATGCCCATTCTTTGAAGCATGCTGCATTAGTTTACTCATTGTTCGAATCAATGTGTAATGCGGTAGCCCCGCTGGCGAAAGCATCATAGTAAGTCAACATGATTTTTGTCTGGTTCGCCAATCTTTTGGACTGTTCTTGGACACTTTAATCGGCTGTAGATTTGTTTCCTAAACCCATGTGTAATATTGACATTATTGGTTTGTTTGCTCTTCAAACTGATCAATTTGGTCTACACTAACAGGAAAGGACACCCCACTAAAGTTAAGATCATTGATGTAAGGGGCGATAGTTAGACATCTCTCTGCGTTTTTGGGGGCGTAATGCAGCCTTGCGAGAACACAACCACATAAAACATTTGTTGTCTTATTCTTTATGTTTTGAACTGCTCTTTTGCGACAAATGCTGGGGCAGCGGAATGTAAGACTTGCCTACAATCGGTGCATACTTAGCCCCGTTTTAATCTGATCTCTAAGACTTCGCCCTCTGACCAACCAAGCCTCTCATTTTGGCTTCTTCACGGGCCCCATCAAACTGTGGCAAGCAGTTGGTCTGCCCAACCAGGTGTTAAGTCATTATTAGAAAAATAGTCTTTTTTTAGTCGAGACCCAGACTTCTAATTTTTCTTCATTTATTGTTACATTCGATTAAAACAGCTAACATTTCTTTTAACTGGCGGTTTATTGTTAGTTTACCTGGGAAATTGAGAATAGCAAAGAACAACACTTGCCTGTACGTTTGTTGGTCAATGACTTCTAAATCAATATCATTCAGCGCTCTTGATAAACGCCCTCTCTCAAGCATTCCTTCAAACAATTCGTCTTGTCCTTCATATATCTTATCCATGTTGATTTCTTTTCTAACTCAAAATATTTATTTAAATTAAAAAAAAAATAATTAATCAGAATCAATATCGACGGGCTTTTTGTGCTTGGACCCCATAAACTAAAGTATAAACGCCCTTCGATGTTGTTTCTGTGAGCTGTTTAGAACAGAGTTTAATGTTTCGTTTACTTTTTTTAAGCATTCCTTTTTATCTGCTCGGGGTCTGGCTGTTGAGAAAAACTGTCCCCGCCTTTCTTTTAAGATCAAACTTTTGTCTTTTGTAGTCATCAAAATCGCCTGTAAACGATTAAATTCTTCATCCGTGATTTTGAGTCACTAGTGCTTTATTTATTGTCATTTGAACGAGCTAAGTTTAGCTGTTATTTATTGAACCATAGCTGTGTGCTTTTGGAGTTTAGTTTTTAATTTTTTGCCAGCCGCACTACAGCTAATGAACACAGGCCAAGAGCTAAAGACAAAAACCCCCTAGAGGTAAAGCCGCGGGTGCGCCTATGCCCGTTCTAAGAGACCAACACTCGTTCCTGCTGATAGAAACGCTTATAGTCGATGTTCCAGTATTAACATATGTAACAGCATTAAAGGCAGCAGAATACCTTCGTTTGGTTTTGCTGTATTTTGAAAGGTCCGCTCTAGTTTTTTGCATTTGCGTAATGTTTGGTTTAATCTGAAGGTTTTTATGTTAGGACTTTCTACTATCCCTTCTTTTGGCGGCGCTGTAGGCACATTTTGGATAAACCTGAACAGACAAGCTTTTTATAAAATAAAAATAATTTAGTATACTACATCTTTTAATCTTTAGCTTCAATTTTTTACTGTGCATCATATAATAAAAACAAATTACATTAAGGGGTTTATCGGGTTCTTCTTCTTTATCAATTTGAATGTTTTTACGTCTTTCACAGTTCTCCCGCTTCCATGCAACTGATTATCCTCTGTTGACCTTAGGTCAATCCATAAACCGTATTTGTTGTTAAATAATCATCAAGCCTAACATTGTGAAGATGTAAATCTTAGACACTAGTCTGCTGTTAGACTTCTAACCCCTCCCCCCCAAACAATTTTCTTATTTCGTCAAAATGATGATAAGGTCTAAGCCCGCTAGCGTAGATTTGGTTAGGACTACCGTCAATTGTACATTGCACTTTCGTTATTTTAGGATTAAAAAACTTTTCACTTGCTCTTTTGAACGGTTCTTCATCTTCACACAGCAATAAAATACCTTTAAGCGATCTTGCAGCGACGCTAAAACTAAAATTCCATATAGTGTCTGCCCTGCTTCTGGGATATGTTGTATGATGAATCACTCTTTTCGTAATATATTGCTAATTTTGTCTGATATTGTTGCTCAATCTGCCTTGCTAAATTAAGGTTGCTAACAACGTCCAAACTCTAACGAGATGTCAGAAATGCTGTACTTGCTTTGGTGTCGATGATTTTGATAACCCTTTGTATTCATTAAAAGTTAGTTCATATGACAATCTGTCTTTTAATGCTCCTTGAAAGTATGGTGCATGCGCTTTTAACAACTCAAAATCTAAGGGAATGGAAAAGCGATTTCCATACGCAAACTTTACGGCTACATACTTTTTGCCGTCTTTAGTATCTTCAGCGCCTATTCTATGTTTTAGCGCTTCTTCATTTTCGATTCCTTGAAACGCAAGATCAGCCCTTTCATTCCCGGTTAGCCATAGATCAAATAGGTTAAAAATATGTCTGCATTGTGTAAAGAAAATATTTCTTGCCCCTCAAGTTTTATAGAAATTTTCTTAACGATGCCCGCCCCAGATTCTGTACAACTGTCCTGTTTGTGTCTGTTGTTGAAGCGAGTTCTATTTTGAAAGTAAGCCGGGCAGAGCCTGCACAATCACTTCATCCGCTCCTAGGTCTGGAAATTTGACAGTAAGAATTTGATCCGCATCAATAGTAATGATTATTTGGAACAGTAATATTCCGCTTATTCCCTTCACGCCAAAGCGCCTTTCAGTCTTCTATGCGGGTCAAGAATTGAACCATATGCTTGTGACATTTTTATAAAGCAAAATAAAAAGTTAATTATTTAAAAACATGGCAGGCATTGAAGGCGAAGAAGATTAGATGTTTTTGATCCTGGAACGACATGAGTGAAATGATCCCTTTGACACAGCATCGCTCAGCGCTCTCATTGCGGCGTGAATTAACAGAAAGTAAGGTCAAATCATTGTACCAAAGTTTAGGTCAAGAACCTCCCGAATTTATAGACCCTAATGATTTTGAAGTAAAAGATGACCATTTGTTTGTGAAAAACGATCAAGGAGAACTTGTTCAGCTTACAACTAAAAAAGACCCATCAAAGTTTTTTAGCCGTGGGTTCAATTAGAAATAGACTCCCTGCGAGCGTACAAAATCGCCTTAGCATTGCTAGACCAAAATTAAATAGGGATGCAGTTGCTAAACTTCAAAACACACTGCAAGAACTCCCGACAGATAACCAAATGCAAAACATGGAACTAAAGAATTAAATCAATCGCAGATGAATTAATAAATGTAATAGAAGCAGAATCCAGTTTTTCAGAAGAAACAGCGTTAAAGACTATACAACGACGTCACCGCTACCCATGCGAGACTAACGGCCCTTGATCATGCTTTGAGAATGCATCAGAGGCGAATTAACAAACAATTTAGCAAAACTAGGTGAACTTGATGAGCATATAAAAAGAGAAAAAGAAAAACTCGCTGAGACTGACGACCGCACGTAGGGCGTGAGATTAAAGAAAGAATAGCCCAAAGGCTAAAAGATCTGAACAAGAAAGATCAGCAAGACTAAAGTGCTAACTACTAACCGAGACCAATTACGAACTCAAGTGAATAGAATAAGAGAAACTATCGAAAAAATTTTATATGAAGACGCAACGCTAGCAGAACGAATAAGAACATTGTTTAGAGAGCAGGGAGTCACATTGGCAAGCGTTATAACGGCCTTAGGATTGGCAATAAGTACACTGTGATGGCTATTACAGCGCGGTGGTCAAAGTTCATTACCTCCGCCGCCATCGCCTCCATCTCCGCCTGATAAATCATGGGTAAAAAAACAGCTTGATCATCTTGCAAGTTTATTAAAAAAATTAGCTGGTAAAGCCGTGGACGCTTTACCAGGAATATTGGGGAGTATTGTCAGCTGGCTTTTGTCTACTGCAAGCAAAGTAGTTGGCTTTATGGCCGAGCACTTATGGACATTAGTTCTCGTAATAGTTGGGTTACTATTTAGTAAGATAAAGACCAAGTAATCCTATGCCAGTTAATCCAAGAACAAGCGCTGTCTTTTCATATTCATGGTCATCGCGAACAGAGTCCGCGAGCTTTGCTGAGTCTTCAATGGCCTTTGGGCTTTGGCCACGGGGATTAGATGACTTAATCTTGGCGTTCTTTTATTGTTTGTAATATTACTGGCTCAGAATTTATGTCGTTTTTTCCCAACCTTCTGTTCATTGCCTGCTATAAGAATTTCATTATTATAGTTTATTATTGTACCTATCTGGAGTCTGAGGTCAGAAGGCAGCATGTATAAACCAGTGCCAACAGCAAAGTCTACTTTCGATCTTGCGTATTGTAAAACATTTGGTACCTTTTAATACTTGAAGGCAAATCAACTGTAGAATTAATGGCGTCCTCTAAATTTGCTAAGTATTGTTTTTGTGCATCAAAGCCAGTAGAAGGATCAGTTATGCTTGATCTTGCCTGTGCTTGCGAACCTAGCAAACACCAAACGTAAGTACGAATAGAGTCGTTTATTCGTTCTATTCCCGCTCTAGTTAGGCCCTTAGAAGTGTCTAAGATAAATGTTGTCCATGCTGTTTTATGCTCTTGCTGTAGGGACCCGGGCTGAACAGTTGGGCCAAAAAAGAAAGTTTTGAAAGGAGGATGCCAGTCATAGTTATACTTTCTGTGCGTGCCCCGAAAATAAAGTCGCCTAGGCCATGATTATGATCCAACTTTTGTCTAAAGCCTGTCTTGATGTTAATATTGAATTCGTTACAGATCCTTTCAAAAGCCTTCATGTCTATTCTGTTGCTGATGGATTAAATGGTTTGTCATTTGGTAATGGCGCTTGCAGTTCAGTCAAAATACGCCTGAAGGTGTAATAAAAATGAAATCTGTACACTGACCTCACCAAAGGATCATGGTGATTAAATGATCAGCATACGACACTCCACACCCAGTTGATGCGCAAAACACAGCAAAGTTTAACTGGTTCTGATAAAACTGCATCGGATGACTAAACCACGCTTTCTTGATGTGGTCGTTTTCAATAGGGGGTTAAGATAGCTCTTCAATGGAGTACTCACCTTTTTATGAAAAGAGGCAGTCTGGGTCACAGCAATGTCAAGAGTATCAGTTGCTATATTTTTAAGATTGTAGTGCGGCCCAACAGAATATTTTGCACCAGTATATTTGAATGCACTCATTTTTATTTCGTTTAAAAAATGTTTGTAACAATAACAACCCAAGACCGTCCTTCGTTTTTAGAACATGCTATTGATAACGAATGCGGGCCAAAATGGTTGCGCTTCATGAAATATTTTACAAAGTCGTATGGTTTAATATAAGTGAATCAAAGAAGAATAATAAGATTCAAAAAATTGATAAAACAGGGCCAAAGTTAGCCATTAACAATACCTGATGGGTATTAGGGGTTTTGCTCACTAAAAGAAGCAATGAGTAACTTTGACATTACTCTCAAACTTAACAATGCAAATCTGAAAACAATGTTATTATTCAAGCCTGAAGAAGAAGCAGGTTACTATTTTGATAAAGAGCTAGCTAAAATGTTAGGCTTTACAGCTAACAATTATAGATTTAGAGTTACACCAACCAAAACTACTTATGAGGGGGAAAGTCCGCTCGATCTTGCATTACATCATTACTCTATGTTCATTTGGATGAGCTGAGCACTGATGAAAACTTATATGACGGAAGGCCCTCAACTGTTTTAAGAGCTCTTCCATCAGGGAAAGCTGCATATTGCGATTATGAAATTATACAATTCCCTAATTTACAGTTTAAAAGATTAGTTTGTGGGAGGGTTGGATCATTTAATATAAAAATTGCAGACAAAGTGGGGAAAGTTGTGAAATGTGATAACCTACACATTGTTTTGGAAATAAAATAATAAGTTGTTCTAAAAAATGTCGCGGGGGCCAGAAGAATCAGGAGTTACATTAGCGCCTGTAAGGTGTATAACTTTAGAATCAAAAGACCTTGCAGACGTTGCGGACTTTGAACAAAACGGTGAGATAGGCGCTTTGTATGGTTTTGAGTACACTAAAGATGGTGATTATAAACGCAAAGGGGTTGGCGACAGCAAAAAGTTTCCTAAACTAGAACAACTGCGCAATCTAGAGGCAAATAATGTTGGCCAGTATGAATATAGAATAGTTCGAAAACCTGACCTCAAATGGCACTTAGAACCATATTAGAATGGGACATAAAATTGAATTCATAAGCCCATTTACATATTTTAGCCGTCAAAAAAGTTTCAGAAAAGCATTCAACTCTGGCCCTTTACATGTAAGTCTATGCCGGACGACAATAGTCAAAAGAAATTGAAATAACGCCGTATGGGAAAAAACAGTACATCCTCCACAGAAAAGAAACAGTTGTAAAAAAAGCTTCTACAAAATTACAGTTCTTTCCAAGCAGAAAATTAGGAGACACGTTCACAATGATATTTGAAATTTCTGTCTTTAAAGATGTGGAGAGGGATGGGGTTGTGGGCGTTAGTGACGACCTTATAAAAGGAATTAATATTAGCTGGCAAAACTTAGACGTTAAACGTCTTAACGTTACCATCGTCGTTCTTCACAATGGCGAGGATATTAAGATCATAACAACAAGCAACAAAATCAATGTTGACTTAAATAGAAACAATCTTACAGAACTGAATTGGATTAATCTTACACATTTAGGCCTCATAGGATTTATTATACTGAACAAGTTTTGACAGAGAGTATGATAAAAATAATAACTGGATTAGATTAAATTCTGCTATAAAACCATGGAGCAGTTAAACTTTATGACAAAAACTCCTCATTGCTCATTGATTTGTGGGCAGACTGGTTGTGGAAAAACAATATTTGTCCTAGACCTATTACAAACAGTTTATCGCTATAATTTTAATCATATTGTGATTTTCTGCCCAACACTTAAATGGAACAAAACATATCATGATAGAAGGTTTATATGGACAGATGATGACATATATTTAGTTGATCCTAGCAATAAACTGAGTGAGTGTTTAGAACAGTTTTTATAGACTGTTTGAAGGAACGCAAACACTATTTATTATAGATGACTGTTCGGCAGAAAGGGACATAGTTAAAAAGAGAAACACTTTGTCAAAACTAGCTTTCAGTGGAAGGCATGCTAGGATAAGTGTGTGGATTTTATGCCAAAAATATAACTCAGTTTTAAAAGACTTTAGAGAACAGTTTAAAGACTGTAGTGTTATTTCACATGAAAGACAGAGACTCATTTGAAGAATGTTTGCGTGAAAATGATGTTATTGAAAATGACCAGGAAAAACACAGGATTAAACAAAAACTGAAATCTGAAAAGTTTAGTAAATTAGTATTGAAAACGGATAACCCTACACAGTATGTTTGTTTGTAGATAATCGTTATTTTTTGGCTATGAAGTCTTACTTGTCAGAGAACGTATAAATGCCAATCCTGGGTCACTTTCGCCCGAAAACTGGTTTGAGGGCGAAAAGTGAGTCAGATTGGCATTTATACGTTCTCTTCCTCTTTTTATATATATCATGAACAATATGAGTATCTTTAAAAATCTAAAAGAGCTCAACCCCTTGGGAGCAACATCTGTTAAAAAAATTTTTTAATGAAGTGTTAAAATCAATCTACAAGATTGTTTCAAGTTTTCAAGTCTGCACTCTCTTCAGGATATCTTTTTTAGGGCACGCCATCGATCTTTTATGGAGTGCGGGACTTGATTTCAACTCTGTATATGCAGGCGAATCACGTTTGCTGCACGTGCGGCCTGTGGTTCTTATTGGGGCCTGTTCAGGTGGAATGTCCTTGCAAAGATTTCTACTTGTGCCTGCAATTGTTTACAATTTCTACTTTTGTGTTCAGAGTTGCTAAATGTGGTTTACATAATATTAACCGTTTTTCTGTGGTACATAGATTGCATGTTTTTGAAATATTGTTGTGTGGTGTTGTTCTTTTTATGATTTCCATGATATGCTGTAGTCTCCAAATGAAAACTCTTTGAAACTCAGCTCTGTTTGATTTTTGTATTTTTCATTTTTAAATGACTGTTTGTGATTTGCGTATTTGGTTTTAAAGTGTTTTCAGTAATCCCTATGTATGTTTCTTTTCATTTTCTGATGTACTGTAGCTTGGTATACAATGTTGCTGTGAAGACATTTGTTGCTTAGGGGGCACTGTTCTTTCTAGTGCAGTTGCAAGATGTCCAGAGCTGACAGAGCTGAGTAAATACATTTCGAGACTCAAAGATAAAAAGATAGACTACAGCATATCATGGAAAATCATAAAAAGAGCAACACAATACAACAATAGTTCAAAAACAGAAACAGGTTAACATTATGTAAACCACATTTAGCAACTCTGAACACAAAAGTAGAAATTGTAAACAATTGCAGGCACAGGTGGAAATCTTTGCTAGACATTCCACCTGAACAGGCCCCAATAAGAACCACAGCCGCACGTGCAGCAAACGTGATTCGCCTGCATATACAGAGTTGAATCAAGTCCCGCACTCCATAAAAGATCGTTGGCGTGCCCTAAAAAAAGATATCCTGAAGAGAGTGCAGACTTGAAACAAGCTTGTAGATTTATTTTAACACTTCATTTAAAAATATTTTAAACAAATGTTTATAATATATATATATATATATAATATATTTATATATATATATATATATATATATATAATATATATATATATATATATATAAAACAGTTTAAAATAGGGTTTAAAATGAAGCGTACAATCACCCTACAAACTTGTTTCGTGCAAGTGCTCTCCTCAGGGTATGTATAATCCGAACTCTAAAGTAGAAATGATTAATAATTGCAGGCACAAATGGAAATCTTTGTCAATGCACCATTCCCTGGCACGTTCCCCCTGAACGCGCCCCAAAGAAAAAATCTACAGGCCACGTGCCACACGCGCAGAGCTCACACGCCCACACACTAATCTATATAACACTGGTGGCGTGCCCAGATTATACATACCCTGAGGAGAGCACTTGCTCACACAAGTTTGTAGGGTGATTTTATGCTTCATTTTAAACCCTATTTTAAAACTGTTATGTCGCTCCCTATTTGGTGAGCATTTTTTAGACTTCTGAGTGGTCTTTTAACTCTAATTTATATATATATAAGAATTGAAAGAATTGTTTATTCTCCTGGTCTGGATCTTGGGCCAGTGTTATGTGAAGGCCATGACTTTACAGAAACTTGTATTGATGTAAATGGGAAATTGGTTACAAGGATGCATGTATAAAATCTGTTTATAAAATTGTTTGATGTGATTTAGTAAAGTGTTTTTCCCTGAAGGAGAGGGGGAGAAGAAAAAACATTCGGTAGTGCGCCTTTTGGTTGATTGGAAAGATTGCGTGTGCGTATGGAGTAAATGCTGTCATGAATGCGTGTGTGCAAAAGTGACAGTGTGACAGTGGTGACCCCGACGTAGCTGCCGTTGTTTTTGTTCCCCCTGGGAAGAAAGAAAAAAAAAGAAAGATTTCTATTTGTACCCTCAGAGGAAAGATTTCTGTTGTGCCCTCGGGTTTGAAAAAAAAAAAAGATATGTTTTCATTTATAAAAAAAACAAAATTTTGATTTGTACCCTCAAGGGTTTTGAGGGAAGGGAAAAAAGAAAGTTTAATTATTTATTGTGTATTTGCATTTGTTTTCTTTCTCTTTTTTATTTATGG
>JAFLJL010005665.1:0-2500 GCA_018398815.1 Conus ventricosus | reverse complement strand
AAAACTGAGAGGGCATCAACACCCACTAAGCCGCCTACTGACGACAGTAAATGCTAGCTGAGGAACCAGTGAAGTGAGCACCCCCTCCTCCCTTCCCCTCCCCCTCCTTCCCCCTCCTGAGAACTCGTTAAACAGGCGACAGTGACACAAATTCATCACAAGCAGGGCTTTACAGAGGAGGACAGAAACTGGTCATTGAGAGCTGGGCGCAGAGGACCATATATCGTTAAACCTTTTTCCCTTATTGATGTTGATCAATGATCACGACGATGACGCTGTACCGTTCCATTCTGCTCTGAGACTCTACAACAGGACTCTACAGTGAGCTTCTTTTCTCAAAAGATGTCAGTGTCTCTCGGGCCCCGAGAGATGCACGCACTTGCAGTGTTGGACAGAAAAATGGCAGTAGCAGCAGCAGCATTCTGAGATGCTTGTTGACGTGAATGAATCTAGACCGTGTGTTCACTTGGACAACACGCCTAGAAATGGTTTAATGGTTCTGTCGGCAACAAATCCTCTAACTTCCGGCCTCTGGCTGCCATTCTGACAATTGCTCAGTGGTAGCTGGCTCATTCCAAATTAGTTCTTGGAGATCGCGAGATACCATGATTATAAAGATCAGCTTCAATCACAACTGATCATAATGATGATGATGAAGATGATAACGATGATGATGATGATGATGACAAAGATAATGATGATGATGATGATGATAATGACGACGACGACGACGACGACGATGATGATGATGATGATGATGATGATGTGATGATGATGATGATGATGATGATGATGATGATGATGATGACAACAATGACGACGACGACGATGGTGATGATAACACGACGAGGATAACGAGGACGACGAGGAGGATGACGACGACGACGACGACGACGACGGCGACGACGACGACGACGATGATGATGATGATGATGATGATGATGATGATGATGATGATGATGATGATGATGATGATGATGATGATGATGATATCGGACAATGCTGGGTTGTTAGTTTAGATCACAGACAATGTTGGTTACAATGATGATTGTGACGTAGGGCAAGGATAGAAGAGTGCTAGGTGGCGACGTGACATCCGATTAACATTCACTACATTCTACACCTTGCGCCCGACGATAAAACTCCTCGCGTCCCTGTAAATGATCAGGGAATCTGCCTGTTTCCTCATGTGTTGTCTGTCTGTCTGTCTGTCTGTCTGTCTGTCTGTCTGTCTGTCTGTCTGTCTGTCTGTCTGTCCATCTGTTTGTATGTCTCGGTTTTCTAGTTCTCTATGTTTTCCTCTCTTCCGCGATCTTTATCTGCCTTTTGTCTGTCTGGCTGCATGCACGAACAGCGAGAGAGAGAGAGAGAGAGAGAGAGAGAGAGAGAGAGAGAGAGAGGAGAGAGAGAGGAGAGAGAGAGAGAGAGAGAGAGAGAGAGAGAGAGAGAGAACAATGTACAGGTTAGAGAATGAGTTGTAGTCTTGTTTTTGTTTCGGGGGGGGGGGGGGGGGATGATGGTGGCACTTTTCTGTTTACTCGTGATAAAAGGAGCTAAGAAGGAAAAACTGAACATTCTTCACACTGTAAGAGCAGGCACGGAACGGACAAGTACCCGATTTAAGTTACATCTTTGAAAGCATCAGCATCATTGGCTTCAAGTTTTCACCTGACGAGAGAGAGACAGACAGACAGACAGACAGTCAGACAGACAGACAGACAGTCAGTCAGACAGACAGACAGACAGATTGAGAGAGAGAGAGAGAGACAGACAGTCAGACAGACAAACAAAAGAAGACTAGAATTCGCATGCACAGAGAGACGCTGACAACGTGATGGACAACGGTCAAGGACGGTGTCCAGCCCACAGCAACATCCATGTTCCTCCTGCTGGTCATCGGTCAAGACAAATTAGTCGTGGTCATCATTTCCCCTAGTCTCCTGCTTGACCGCCAGGGTGGGTGACGTCATGAACAGAAGGGTGGATTCAGCCCCCCAAAGGATATTGCTCTCCACGTTTTATGTCTCCCTCCTGCCCCCCCCCCTCCCCCCTCCCCCTTCCTCTCTCACCAGTCTCCCACCTTCTCCCTCTCCTCTACCCGTTACCCAATCGCCATCATCATCATCATCATGTCCTTCAAAGGCCATTCTCCCCTCCTGTCCCTTCTTGACCTTCATCCCCTCCATCTCCTCCTGGTCGTCAGCAACCCTCACCCCCTTCCCTGGCTCCACACCAGACCGCCGTCTTCAGCTGTCCACACCGCCCTTCATCCTCAATCAACTCGTTCTTGTTTGTTTGTTTCTCTCCGTCTTTCCGCTCATCACTGCCTTCTTTGTCTTCTCGTTCCGTCCATCTCATGATGTCTGCACAGAGGAGAGAGAGAGAGAGAGAGAGAGAGAGAGAGGAGGAGAGAGAGAGAGAGAGAGAGAGAGAGAGAGGGAGAGAGAGAGGAGTGTGGTGTGGTGTGTGGTGTGTGGGTGTGTGTTGTGTGTGTGTGTGG
>JAFLJL010005664.1:0-13489 GCA_018398815.1 Conus ventricosus | reverse complement strand
CATTTGATTTCACTGTCACTGAGAAACCTGCGGCTTGTGCAGCAATTTTACTGCCAGGTAACATGCACAGGAATTTGGAGGGACTGGCTCAATGATTGTTCTTTTAAATTTCAAAGGGTCGCAGAAATCGGAAGCAATTTCAAAAAGATCATTTTGTGCATTAAAAAAATTATTAAAATTATAATACTGGACAAATGCTGTATAATTCAGATGTGCATACAAAACACAGATAAGACCAGGTGAATGAAACATGTAGAAAAACATTCAAACCAGACTGAAGTTGCACGGATATCGACTGGCAAAATTCAATTCATGCTGCCTATAGCTCAACGGCCGCAAAGGATCATACAGGGCTGTCATCTTGTCAAAGTAATTCTCTATACAGCCGTTTTCACACACACACACTCCTCTCCCATCTAGTTGATGTAATTCTCTGTATAGTAGTTACACACACACACAATCTTTAAAACAGATTTTCCCAAAACATGCCTTACTGCTTTCTTCTGTAAAATCTTTGATCAAATAAAAAATGTTTACCTTGTTCAGGAACTAATAAATCAATTTAGGTTGGAGATCTCTAGGGTTTTCAAGGGGTCTGCTGTAAAATGTTTATGCCTGACATCATATGTCTGGCCTCCTTACTAACCACACGCCAAGACTGAAGACATGGGTCCCTGTAAAGCCATGGTTTTTCTGTGGCATGCCTTACTGTCCCAGTCTATCAAAAAGACTGAAAACTATATGTACAGGGTGTGTCCAGGTTTCACCCCAGCATGCACTTTGCTACATTCCAATTTGTTTCACTTGTGTATCTGTTCTTACACTGGAGAAACAAAACAACTAAGCAAATAACAAGTGCACTGTCAGCTGAATAAACTGACAGAAGGCTTGAAAAATAAAGAAGTTTGTTTAAATTAAATTTGAACATAACTACCATTTGTTGGCAATCAAATTTGCTTCTCTAGAATGCCAAATCAAAATGACTGTCCCTTCATTGTCAAGCATCATGTTATTTTCAATCTGCTCAATGATGGACCATAACAACTAAAACAGGTCGCTATCTTTTTCTCTGAAAGTCGGTGTGTGTGTATTAAATACCATGTTTTAGACACAGGTAATCAAGATAAGAAAAGATGGCATGCATAAGTTTCTTTTCTCTTGGGAAATCACTTGTTGAAAACATCAAATATCGAAGTGGACTCTAAACACAGTGATTGTATTTTTTATATTAGGCAGATATACTGAATAATAATAATGGACAAAAGCCGCAATATTTAGATGTGCACACGAAACACAGGTAAGACTAAGTGAGTGAAAGAAGCGGAAAAAAACATTCAGACCCGACTGAAATTGCTCTAAAATCTACTGACAAAATTCAACTCGTGTTGATTATAGCTGGAAGGGTCAAAGGGTCATACCACGGCCACTACCTAGTCAAAGTAATTCTCTATCTAGTTGTTAAACACACACACACCTCTCTCTCTCTTCACCTAGCTGAAGTAAATCTAGCTATGTAGTAGTTTAAACACACACACACTCATCCCACACAAAAAACATGTTTTCCCAAAACGCTCCTCACTGCTTTCTTCTGTAAAATCTTAGATCAGATGAAAAATGTTTATCTCTTTCAGGAACCAAAAAATAAGATCTGGCGAGGAGTCTCTTGTAAAATGTTTATGTCTGACATTATATAAGTACCAACAATCTACAAGATGTTCATTATACACTACACTCTACAACAAAAGTACATACAACAAAGCTACAAGCCAGAAATCTCACTAAAATGCAGCTTAATACCAATGGTTCAGGCTATTCAGTCATTAATGCAAATTAATGTGTGGATGACCTTTAGTTTCACATTTGTGTTTGTCACTTTATAGACATATCAATAAGGGGACCCTCAGATGCAACACGTCAGGACTATCACCTGTTTCCATGATGTAATGACATGACAACAAGGGTTAAGAAATCAGCACCCACACACAAAATGTAAGTTTTATGTAACTTGTAACTCGTACATGTATTTCTTCTATCTGGCAGGTTACATTATCATTCAGCCACTACTTTGTAAAATTAAAGGATATGTAAGATAATGATTCTTTTATTATCATCTATTAAATAATGCAAAATTATAAATGATATCTAGGATGATGATTCCTCAAATCATCCATTCACCTACTAAATAATACAGCATGGCTGTAAGGTCACATCACTGTGTCAGTGTCTGAGTGGCCTTCAGCAAACGCTTTTGCTCCCTTTGTTCATACTTCAGGGTCTCATCCTCTTTTCTTTCCCAATCTTACATATATACATGTGGGTTGCGTTGCTGTTTTTTCTTTTTTTTATAATTAAAAAGATGTGATTTCTAATTCTCTGCCTAACCTGTACCACTTATCTGCTTACTGGTCTTGCTCCACTTGCCATTGGCTGTGACCAACTCATGTCCATTTCTAACTTATGTATTAGTGAGGAAGAGCAGGGACATATCCATTGTACTACTATACCTGTTCAAGGGAGATCATCATTCCTTTCAGCATGATTACCTCCATATCAGGCCAATGTGAAGTTTGGGCACCGGTGTGAGTTCTGTTATAGTAACTGCCTCCTCATCTGCCAACCATCCTTTTTCAGTAATCTGACACTTGTATGGACAGGTAAGTATAAAAGGAAGTTTCCAATTAAACATTTTTTCAGATATTCTAATCTGTCCAAATACTAGAATCCCCTCCACCCTCCTGCTTCATGCCAGTGAAGGTACGGAAAACTGAAGTTAACTATTCCAAACCAGATACGGCTGATTTTACAAAAGAGATCACACACAGGTCACATGCAAGAAGGCTTGTATTAGCTCCCCTCTTTCCCTTTTCTAAACTGTGGGCATCCTTACAGGAGGGAAAAGTTTGATGTCAAGTAGGAGCACGGCGCAGGTGTGGACATGAAAGAATATTTAAGAACTACTTTTTGCAGGAAAATTCCTTTTTTTGGCACACGTTTATCTTCAATTAATGCTAATACTACTGCACATCCAGGAATTTCTGTATGTTCAGCTTGGTGTGGTATCTGTCTCCCTTCAGATATAATGAGCATGTTCATCTTCCCACCATCCTTTTTTGCTTTTGTTTGGACAAGAATGAGAAAAAAGAATTTTCTTAATGCGAGTAGTTTTGTTTTTCAATACAAGGACATCCTCCCACCTTCCAGCACTGTCAAGGAAAGATAAGAAATACAGTTCATGGCCTAAAATGGGTGACTTTGCAAAGGCAGACTGCTGCAAGTCCCATGTGACAAGAGGTTTGGTTTGTTTTTCAATTTCAAGGACATCCTCCCACCTTCCAGCACTGTCAAGGAAAGATAAGAAATACAGTTCATGGCCTAAAATGGGTGACCCTTTGCAAAGGCAGACTGCTGAAGTCCCATGTGACAAGAGGTTTGGATTAGCTCCCTCCCTCCCATCAAAGTTTGAGAGATCCTCATCAGCAGGGTGTGAATTCACCCCAAGTAAGAATATGATATTTGTTTGGACAGGTAAAAAAATAACTGTAGTTGGAAAATTCTATTTAACTTATTCATCTTTGAAGTGTTTCCTACCTCTGACCAATTCATGTTGTCCCCTCTGTACAGTGAACTGGTTATTTCCCATAGAAAGCCGTTTTTTGTAGTCTTGAGGTTTATCTTCAGACATACGAAAGAGGACTGCTGCTGCATAGGTAGCTGAAACACAAGATCGACCACATGGAAATGCCAAGTAACAAAAGAACATGATTACAATCATTAATATTATAATTATTATTATCTGATTACAATCATTAATGTTATAATTATTATTATCATCATAATATAAAGAATATGATTACAATTATTAATACATACTTATTATGATCATCATAATAGTAGTAGTAGTTGTACTAATATCTGTATCTTCTCCCCTCCACCATATCTTTAGTTCTACATTCCATAGTTTTAGTTTTTCACCCAAGCCATAAACCACACCCCAATAGAAAAGAAAAGTAACTGTATGTTGATCCTTTGTTTCCTTTTTTTTTCCAAATGTTCCTTGTTCTGCCTAGGAAGACCAAATAGATCAAAACATGTTGTTTTGGTTTTGTTTTGGTAATTTGAGTGTTCCTTTGTTTAGTATTAGTAACTATTTTCTAAACAAAAAAATCACATCCAAGATTAACTTGGTGATAGTTATATTCACCTATAATTTCTTTTTCCAGACTACTTACTTGTTTCTAAACATGCATCACAAAATAAAGTATACACGAAGAAGAACCAAGACAATACATCTCTTTGCCAATATATCTAGGAACTAATATGCATCACAAAATAAAGTGTACAAGGAGATGAACCCAAGACAATACATCTCTTTCCCTATATATCTAGGAACTAATATGCATCACAAAATAAAGTATACAAGAAGATGAACCCAAGACAATACATCTCTTTCCTATATATCTAGGAACTAATATGCATCACAAAATAAAGTGTACAAGATGAACCAAAGACAATACATCTCTTTCCCTATATATCTAGGAACTAATATGCATCACAAAATAAAGTGTACAAGGAGATGAACCCAAGACAATACATCTCTTTCCCTATATATCTAGGAACTAATATGCATCACAAAATAAAGTGTACAAGGAGATGAACCCAAGACAATACATCTCTTTCCCTATATATTTAGGAACTGGACATCACCCAACAAAATCTCACTGAAGTGGAAGGAACACAAAATCAAATCTTGCCAAGCTATAGACACATTTTACTTCGGGAGGGGGTGGGGGTGGGGGTGAGAGGAGGGGGAATGGGAAAGGAGGATGGGAGAAAGAAAGTGGCAGGGGAGGGTCAAATCCGGATTTACAGGTAAATCTGGAAGACCTTAAACTCTGCATACATACTTTATCCAGTTTTCAGTTCAAAACAACTGGGTTAACACCTTTCCTTTGAAGCCAATTCCTATCCCTTACTGTTGCTTTTACACTTTAACATTTTTCTTGCGTACATAAGAATACTTTAGAGTTCTGTTTCTGTTTGACGACGGGAAATAAACCGATAAAAGAAAGCTTTCTGCATAGTTTAAAGATTAGATATGGTAAGTCTCACCAACGCCTTCATTGTGGGAGTGCAGGAGCTCTGTCAAAGGTGCAGTGGCACCTTCCTGCTCTATCATCTCTGCTCCTTCTTTGTCAGCTGCCAGCTCACACAGCACACCGGCAGCCACACGCTGAATGTTCTCGATGGGCGAGTACAGGAGCTACAAAAAACAACAAAAAAAAAGTATGAAATCCAGTGTTTTTGCAACTAAAGAATCATGGAACTACCATCAAGGAAATACCATCATTTGAATCTCTTAATTCTATAATCATAACGAATTTACCTGTCAGGTTTGAGGTGGAATTTCACTAACTTGTACAAAGACACAAGAGATCCAGCGTGACTGTGAGAAAATCTATCAGCCTGGCTGCATCAAATGGCCACTTTATCATAAGGGATTACAATCATTCAGAAGTATAATGTTACTGGTGCTTTACTGTGTGAACCTATTCATTGTGGCCCATGATCGGCCTCTTCCTGTAAGTGAAACTCCTCTTAAACCTCACTGGTAATTTCATTACAACTGTCAAATTTCACTCCCTTATACACCAACTTGAGACCGTGAGAAATTTAAATATTGTGAACTCTGTCCTTGAAGTAAACCTGTCCCTTCTAGAACTGGTTTACTGTGGAATGTCCTCTAAAATATTATGACAGAGAAACTGCTGTGGAAGTTTGATCTGGTAAGGGAGGTGAAGACACTACTACTTCTAGCCCTGTGGCGTGTGGAAGTTTGTAACCACCATCATGATCCAATGGCTGTGTAATAAATTGGTCTGTGCTGGCGTAAAAAAAGTCTTTTTCACGTCATTTTGGTATGTTCAACAACAATCAAAATCTAACATGTTTTGTGGAATTGCGTCTCTTTCGATATGCCAATCTGGAGTAATAGTTTGAGTAAAGACACCTCAATCCTCCAACTCAACAGACAGAACATGCTAGATTGGAAAGGTTACTCTGCCAGTGTCTGTGCAATGATTGAAAAGTTTATCAACGCCAACCACAGGCTTCAATCTGACAAATACATTACATTACTCATTTTCGGTAACATATCTTAATAATATCTTAATAATACTACACAATCTAGTCTATTCTATTCAATGCCACAGACAGAACTTCATTGGACCAGCCAACCACTGAAGAAACTTAAAAGGATGTATCATAAAAAGTGAGAGAAATCATTCACAGATAAGAGGAATATGTGGTTGCACCTCAAACAAACTCCTACTACCATACTGCTGTTTACAGAATCCAGCCTGCACCTTAGAACATTATTTTTTTCTCTAACTGTCCTCTAAACAATGTTTTCACTTGCCACCTGGTGAAAAACCTGTCCATTAAATCCATCAGCAATAATTTACTGTTGTTCTGAACTTTCAGCATCAAGTGGCAAAAACTACACAACTAGTGTGTTTCATTCTGACTGGACAATGCCCTCTGACTCAGCCAGTCACTTGGCACAATACATCTAGATGTTGATGTCATAAATGATAATTTAAAATGGTACTTTTGTGGAGCAAAGTCTCTGGCTATTATGATGTTTATACTATACCCGCAATATCATGCTGAACTTGTTTCTCTGCAGCCGTTTATAAAGTGCTGCTCTTGCCCCGAGTGCAAGTTACGGCTTTCATTACATTCCTGATAAGTGATTCCATGCCTTAGAAAAACAGGCACCCCCTACTGTCCTTGTGTGAGCTTGAATGCAATATTTTCAAGAGCCGGCCTATTACCATATACATCCCATGTAACAAGTCTGTCCAACATTACCTGCACAAAGAGTGGAATGCAGTTAAGGCCACGGATGACAGCACGGTTGTGAGCCTCTCGAGCCAGGATGTGCAGGGCTCCGACTGTCCCCTCCACTATCTCTTCCATTCGTACACCATCAACATAGCCTGTCATGGGTGGTCCATTGGAGCTGATGGATGTGCGCTGCAATGTAAAATGGCAGCAAAATTGAGAAAAAGATCAATTTATCAAGCCATGTGACAAATTTCCATCTTCCATCTTCAGATGTTACTGCCGCCATTCATGTGTATCAAATCGCCGCCCGGAAATACATGTAATCGTTAGTCTAAAAATCGAATTTTACAGGAGACGATAAAAACTGATTATTTCACTAAATATTTACCAAAATATGTCGGATTTTCGTACAGAGCATCTTTATGAACCAATGCACCACCCTATCATACAGTTTTTGAGAAAAAAATGACATTTAAGCTGTAATTTTTATTGAATGAAGAAATTTTACTCTAAAGTCGGAAATGATACTGCCGTAACTCGACTACAGTCAGTGTACTGAGAAATTGGCACAAAAACCAACTGAGGTAAGTCAACTTACGGCATTTGTATTCGGCTGAGGGGGACATGTCGATGAAGTAGCGCAAGAATTCCAAGTTACGACACATGCATTGCAGAGTTTATTAAGAAGATGTGCCACCACGGGCTGTTTTCATTGATAATTATGAAAGTATCATTAACAATGAGACTCCCGGGCATTCATTCGCTCAGTATTGGTTCTGTGTGTGTGTGTGTGTGTGTGTGGAGTGGGGTGGGTTATGATGGCGTGTATGTCTGTACGTACGTGTGCGTTTGTGTGCGTATGAGAAGAGAGAGAGAGAGAGAGAGAGAAGACAGACAGACAGCGAGAGTGAAAGTACTCTTTGTGTGTGTGTCTGAGTGTGTATGCATTTGAAATGGGAAAGCAACACTATAGTCTTGATCCTTTCTGAGAAACCGTTAAGAAAACAGAATGGTTTACACACAACAAAGAGCAAACTTGAGAGTGGGTTCTCATGCCTATTACTCTTTATTCTGACAGGTATCATGCCTATCAAACACTCTTTACCATGACAAAGTCAAATAAAACATCGTTGCTTATATACCTCACGGTGGGTATGCGTGTGTGTGACCTCTCAGACAGAACTCGGATTTTAATTCTTATGAAACCAGAAGGTATGTATCAGTTTGCTTGGTGAGCATGCGCGCGTGGGGTGTGAGCTGAAATTGGTTCTTCCTATGTTAAATCTCCCCTCGATGCACTTGCCCTCCTCCAAACGAAATGGAAAGGTGGTGGAGGGCTACCTTGGAGGAGTGAACAGGGGAAAGGATGGTTAGGTATCATCAGTTGACCTTTTACCTTTGAGAAAGGAAAATCATGAGGGAGTGTGTGTGTGTGTGTGTGTGTGTTGTGTGGGTTGTGTGTGTGTGTGTGTGTGTGTGTGTGTGAAAAGCCTCTTATGGACAACTCTTTGTCAAAAACACAATTGTAATGTTCAAATCTTTGAACAAATTATAGTCTTTCCTTGTCCACGACAAGTTCACTCAAATAGAAAAGTATGGTTCACGTGAGACAAAAGTCAACTGAAACTGAAAAAATACAAATCTCACACACTTCCATTTGAATATACTCAGCGTCAAAAACACACATTGCAGGAAACTAAAGCTCCCTTTAACAGTATTTGTCTTTACTATTTGGAGGCATCCGTTGCAGAACAAGGCAGATTATGCATCACTGGGCAAAGATTTGAAGTACTGATGATGAGCCTTTGGGATGATATTTCTCTCACAGAGACTGATCAAATCATTGTACTTCTCCTTGGAGATAGGGTGTGGAACTTTCGAAACGTTTTCCAAGGAATTTCTGCAGGATTTGGGATGGTGTGGACTTTTCTCAATTTCTGCACGAGGTTCAGCTGGTGGTACTCAGCTGAGTAATCATAACCAACATGAACAAGGTTTGGTTCCTTTGATGACAACTTGAACTTTTTCACATCCAACCACCTGATTTTCTCTTTCTTGGTGTCCAGCTGAAAATTCTTCAGAAGCCCTGCCATTTTTTTGAAGTCAAAAAAGTCAGATTGATCCAGTTCCTCAACAATGTACAGAGGCGCGTGCCATTTAGCTGTTCTCATGTCTGTGCCCACTGGGTTGGAGTGTACACAGACACGTGTCTGCTGCTCCGTTCAATTACGGAATGCATGCTGTCACCTTCATTCTGACTATGACCACTCACAAAGAAAATGTGCTCTATTTCCTCAAATTCAAACTTACTGAGAGCGTACCAGAGCATTGTAAGGAAGTTCTTATTTCGGTTTTGTCCTCCACAGCTGTCAGAAAATAAAGTCACTTTCTTAACACCCTCTTTGCTGATGCGTTCTAGATACGTTTTAAACACATGAGGCAATTTCATTGGATCCCCTCATTGCTGGGGTTTCTGCCCATACATTGCAGTATCCTTGTCCATTTCTGTAGTCGTACACTGTCAGTTATAACGTGTTCAGTTTTCTCTTGTAGAAGAGACATGACTCAACACTTGATGGGGTAGGCAGAACTTCTTCAAGGTCAACACTGCAGCTGCAAGACATGGATTGATTTTTACAGCAGCTTTTACCTCATGTTTGAGTTGTCTACTTTCTTCCTTCATCTGAATGTGCTTTTGTAATCTTCATCTTCTGCTTCTGTGAAACATCCATTTTCATAGGCAGCACAAACATCACATCGGTCTTTCATCCGCTTGTGAAAGCTGATGTTGAATTCCCGATTAAACACATTCCTGTACGTGGTTTCACTTGCTGGAGTTTTGCAGCCTTCATCCTGTCGCTTTTTAACGTACATATCATACATTTTTGCAGACTGAGGGAATTTCCAAATACTCTCTTGTTGAATCCTTTCTTGCATAGTGACTTTCCACTCTAGGAAAGCTGTTGATGTGTCGTCTGATCTCTTCCTTCTCGGTGTCCTTTGAATTAGCCCTCTGGCTTTGCTTTCCTCTTTTTTCTGCATCACAGGTTCCTAGACTGTTCTTTTTGGTCAGTGCTGTGGCAACAAATCTGTCAGATATATCAAGAGTATCAAGAAACATCTTCTTGCAAACTTTCAATTTCTTTTCTTGAATTTGCAGAAAGTATTCATATGTGGAACTTCTTCTTGAACCCGGTTTTGTTATTGTAGTTTTTTTCTCATTTTTTCTGGACTGTGTTGCACAAGTATTGTCTCTGCTGTGTCAAACAACCCATTTTCCAAAAATTGTGAAAAATTTGGGCCCTTTCATCCTCTGTGATTTGTGTTTTACACTTGTTTCTGCACAAGTCCCCACACCCTGATTTCAACACTCTGTTCCTGTGAGTTGTCCCTGTCCTCGAAACATATGACTGTCCTCTGTTTCTAAGACGTTTCCGTACGCTGATTTTCCAGTCATCTTCATTTCGAACCCTTTTTCTTGTCTGTCTGGGCTTATCCTGAATGGGGAATGGACATGGACTTGTTGCTTGGGAACCACCTGCCGATTGTTTGTCCAGTGGAAGTTTGTTGGCAACACTCTCATTCAAACACTCGTCTGAGACATTGCAACCAGTTTGTTCTGTTATTGCCTGATCTAGGTATGTCGTTTCTGGCTGGTATTCAGTGGAAAATCTTTCTGTGGGTTTTTCTCTAAGTGTGTCATCATTCTCATCACAGCTCACCTCAGATGATGAATATTCTTGAGATTTATTTTTGCCTTTGATGGAACATATCATCTCCGTCACTTAGATGCTCAGACGAAAACTCTGATTCAGAACATTCAAGAGACAAACCTTGATCAAGTGTTGCATGTGAAATGTTGTTCAAATTATCATCCATGTGAAGACATGACTCAACAAATGATGATTCGTACCCCTTCGAAGGTGACTGAGTGGTATGTTATCCTCATCCTCACTTTGTCTGAATTGACTTAGCAGAAAGTCATCCTCATTCTTATTCTGCCTGAAGTGACTGATGGAATGTCATCCTCGTCTCACCTTGCATGAGCTTGCTCAGAGGAATGTTATCCTCCTCAGTCATCCATCTCTCATCTTTATCAGTCTCTTGTGTCATTTCAACAGTGGCATGCACATTCACAACTTCAAACAAAGTATCTGATGACAACTTAAGTGAATCCGACAAATCATACATGAAATGATCAAATTTTCCAATCCTTCATGCTTAGTAACACAAGCAAGACCATCAGAATGACACAATCCTCTCTCATCCCTACTGTGAGAATCAACTACATAGAATGTCCTTTGAACTTTGATAATGCCAATGCTGTAAGATGAAATGACACCTCCAATGGCGAGCACCGCTGTATGTTCAATTTGTTCAAGGGCCTGTTGTATGTCACTGTGCCCTCTTCTGGAGACACACTTGTGTTGCTCAGCACACCATTGCGGGTATGTCGACTTGAAGGTTGATCATGCGGCCATTAAATTGACAGTCTTTACAGCTTCGCTGGGTAGAAGAAATGTGACATTGTGAGCATCAGCTGTGGACATGTACAGTGTGTCTCCCTCACGCAGTATGAAGTCAAGATCATGCGTGGTCCACAGAGACACATCCTTGACACAGTGATGTGCCAGTGCTTGCATTACCATGGCCGTACACTGCCTTCCCCGACCCTCGAACCTGCTATCCCCTTGGTGACAACTTCCACGGACGTGAATTCCCCTGGCAAACTCTGAAAAACAAAGACAAGAAACAAGATGGCAAGCCATATGAATGTACTCTCAGTTCGATGAGGTGTATGACCGCCATGTTGTTGATGACGTCAACACAGAAATCGTGTATGGAGAATGATCAATAGGCCATAAGTAAGCAGTATGTCAAATTTGAAAGACAGTGCTTCAGACCTTCTGGGAATTTTTGCTTTTTTGCATCACAGGGAGAATATTTTTATAGCCTGCCATTTTGTTTATGACGTCATCTTAATAAATTTGCAGGTATAATCTAAGACAACAAGTAAGTAGTATACCCAAATTGCGAAGAATCGTTAGAGTAGTTCAGCTTCCAGCTCCTCCGCAAAACATAATGCAAAGGTGTTGTCCGCCATCTTGTTGTGACATCATCATAATACAATTTCTCAGATACAATGGCCATCGTAATTGTAAAGTATGTTCCAAATTTCAGACAAATCGGTACAGTAGTTCAGCCTCCAGCTCCCACGAAAGCAAAAGTGTATAAAATTTAAGCGCTAGTCCGCCATATTGGTGATGACGTCATCAAAAAAACTAAAATGGCGAGCATTATCGCGAAGAACTTTGTAGGCAATGTGTGAAGTTTCAGCGCTCTACGCCCAGTAGTTTAGGCTGGGGAGATGGGCACAGACAGACAGACACGCACACACACACACACACACAGACTCGACCTCGTTCCGATTCCAACGTACTCTCGGTTTTTGTAAAAACTGAGAGTACAAAAACTTTCAAAGCTCAAGGAAAATTGAACTTTTGAAAACTGTTACAAGCATCAATAAGAGATGAGAGAATCGATCTCTGCCTTGCTGTTGCTCTTTGTAAAGCCCTGCAGTTTAAAAAGGCCTTGTGAGTCAGTGTTTAACATTGACTTGAAATACTATCGATTCTAAAATGCAGCCCATTACAGAATTTAACATTGTGTAAATTGCTACTGGTTTTGATATTACTAGTAGAGGAGCATGATCTAAGTTATTTTTTACTCTGATGGGTATAATATTGACATTTAAAGGTTTATTTACTTACATGTTTGGAGATTTGCTGCTTCAGTCGCGGTTTGTGGCGCAAAATGAAGCAGGCACAAACTCATATGGTACAAAAAAGTGGATTTCGCATTGAAAATAGAAAGTTATCTGGAATACACTAGTCGTATGAGGAAAGAAAATATATCCCATGAGAACTTTTCTGGTTACAAGTTCAAAACAATAGAGATGTAAGTGAAGTTACCTTTGTTGAGAAAACCAAAACACTCATTACCTTCAATACAAACACCGTAAGTTGACATACGACACTTGTATTTCCAGTTTATCTGACAAATCAGCGATACATTTGAGGTAACTGAACTTGCGGCAGTTCTATTCCCGCGATATCTACTGCCAGCTGAGTTACTGCAGAAACATTTTGATTGCAGCATGTCTGTTTTTAGAACAATGGGGTCAAGAGTTTGACAAGTGATGCGTCTTGGCCCCTCATGCAGCATACCAAAAATCTCAAAAATGGAAAACTTCGAGTTACGACAGTTGTATTTCCGGGCGGCGAAATGTCTTATTCCACATGCACACACACACAGAGCAATGATAATCAGCCATAACATCGCTATTGAACATAATCTTTCTATGTGTTCCAATAGTCTATTCTACTTAACCCTTTTTACCCCGTTCCGCCCTTTTCCGCCCGACCCCTCAGGCTCCTGATCCGCCCTATACTGCCCGTTCCTCAGTAGGCTGATTGTCTCGGTGTGCCTCCCTTATTTGGGTTGACTACAGTAATAAGACAAAAACCCGGGCGTTATCCGGGCCTTTCACACCTTTCTCACGCCATTGCAAGAGCGGTTTGTGGCTTTTTTTATTTTTAAAACGATTATTTGGTCATCCCATCGACTTCCGACGACGATCAAA
>JAFLJL010005663.1:0-12698 GCA_018398815.1 Conus ventricosus | reverse complement strand
GGGTGGGGTGTGGGGTGGGGGTTGGGGGGGGTGTGGGTGGGGGGGGGGGGTTGGCATGGGGTGGGGGTTTTGGGGGGGGGGGGGGGGGGGGGGCATCGTGGGTTGGTGGGGGGGTGGGGTGGTGTGTGGGGGGTGGGGGTTACCTCCTTAGTATTTTTTTTTCGGCCCTGTTGAGAGCCTTTCTAGGTCATTGTTCCGCGCGGAACAATGACACAGTTCTGGTATATTTTAGTTCTGTGGAGGGGCTTTCAAAGGTCGCTGTTCGGCGCGGAACAATGACACAGTTCTGGCATATTTTTAGCTTAGGCGGGGGCCCTGCTTGCTGTAGCAGTCCGCTCCGTAGAGAGCTGCTGGATCAATAACCGTCGCTGTCTTTTGGCCCCGCGTTGTCTGACCTCTCAGCTAGCCTTTAGTCACGAAAGCAAACGTCGCTTTGATATATTTTAAAATGAGCCTTCTTTTCTCATACAAGCTGTGGATAGAAATTCCAAGCTTGTGGGAATTTTGGATAGTGGTAAAAACAAATGTAATTCTGCCATTTTTTTTACACAGTGTGGGTTTTCCATCAGAATTTCTTTTTTAAAATAATTATCCCAGGACGCTTTTGGATTAGATTTTTTGAAAAGAGTTTTGTTCTTTCAAGCCAATGACCAAAAAGCAAAGAGGTCGAAGAGTTTTACGATTTTGGGCTTTGATCTCAAAACCAGCCTTCAGTAAAACAGGCGTAATTTCACCCATGTTTTTCAATTTCATAAAAGAACCTTCATCAATCGGCTCATAATCAAGTTTATCACAAAACAATTACGTAAAAAAGCGTCCAGTTCACTTACTGTCATTTCATTTTTTCGTTGCTTCGCTTCCAAAAGATTTTTAAACTCTCTTTCGGTTGGGCCGGTTTCGAGCAAGGCTCCCCACTTTCCCAAATTTTTCAAGATATAAAATTTCATTTCCTGATGATACTTTTTGTGTTTAAATATTATTTCTTTTTGAATTTCGAATACAGCAAATGCTCAGTTTGGCTCTCTTGAGAACCAGGCATCATTGTAGTCTCTTGGGGTTTTTTGCGAAAAATTCAGCCTCCAGACATAAATCAGCCTGTTTCAGTGTAGTGAGAGCGATAAAATCACGTCCTTCCCTTCCGACAGTTACCTGAAGAATGATGAAAACCCCCTAGAATGATGTCATACCTCCCTGTCGATTGGTTAGCAGCACACGTGATGGTTTTGGCCATTAATAATTAACTACAGACCCTTTGGTGCATTGCGACAGCCTGATGACGTGTCAGTAAAATGATTCGTCCTCGCTCTAGAGAGGAGACAGCGACACCGCGCGAGCAGCATGTACCGTAACCAATCGATACCGTAACGTGATTAGTATGTGAAAATGGGTTGTTTTCGTGCAGAATCACATGGGTGGTCGTGAACCCGCATATTTACATTCTCTACACTTCTGCATCACACACACACACACACACTTCTGCATACACACACACACACACACAACACACACACACACACACACACACACACACACACACACACACACACCACACACACACACACAAGCGCCCACGCACACACATGGGCCCATCCCCACACATACACACACGTGTATATAAAAAAAAACCCAAAAAACCAACAACGGTAGGTAGGCACTCAAGGTCTGACCAGCGCGTTCGGCTAATGTGTAAGCCAGACATCCACTTAGTTGTAGCCACGAGACCCTCTTCTTCAATTGTCTCATCTTTGTTGTTAATTTATATCTCCAGCAGCTTCAACTCATGTGTAGTGTGGTCTCAAAACTTTAGCGGATGTAGTATAGCGTTATGGACTAGTCCGCACGCGGTGACGCCTCCTTGATGAAACTGAAACTGATACTAGGTTACAACAGATACTAGGGATGTCACCCAGCAATGGGTGAACAAATGAATCAACCTTCCTCAAGTGGCACTAGGCAGATTCCATCCGCCTGCTGGTTCAAAATACATAAAATACTTCCTTTTCAGAAGAAGACTCTCATAAATAAAATGTAGAAGACAGTTACAATGTATATAGCTGCTGTCAAGACACAAGTATATTATCAATCTTTCAGGTATATCATTAATTAGACTAATAGGCCTCTCTCAATGAGAGAACATCAACAGATTTCACAACTCCCACAGGCCTTTACACAAACACATTTCAAAATACTGATTCTTCACACAATTAGAAATACATCAATAATCTCAAAGCATGTCAACCTACAGGACAAGCGAGCTCCCGACTCATCCTGAAAAATAAAGATGATTTCTGAAACATGATATAGTTTATAAGACAAATATAAGCTGCTGACACAAAAGCAACTCCGAAGTAATCTTTGACCGGTTCGGAAAGGTGCTGTCAGGAAAAAAAGCTGTGCACACATAGAGAACTATAAAATACCAATCCTGACTCAAACCACCCTCAACCAGTTTCGGGTGGTTTGAGTCAGCAATTGGTATTTATAGTTCTCTGACAAGTAAACCCTACAAACAACATACTGTGTAGGATTATCCGTTTTCAATACTAATTTACTAAACTTTTCAGATTTTAGTTTTTGCTTAATCCTTTGTTTTTCCTGATCATTTTCATAATATTTTTTTCATGCAAATTATTAAACGCCCCTCTGTCTTTTCATGAAATAAACTACAGTTTTTAATTTTTAGAGAAAAAAACATTTTTTCGGCGGCCTTCCCCATATATTGTGCAGATTTTCTTAAACCAAGAGTTAAGATTTAAGTGTGGATTTGGGATTTCTTTCCCCGGGGGTTGCCTATGAGGGAATAAGAGGCCCGTCTTGGCTAATCCTATTATTTTATTTGGGGTGTTGGGGTTTTGACATGGCAAAACAGGCACAGGGTCTTTGGGGTAGCTTTTAAAAGTTAGTTGCTGAAAAAATTTATATGCTAAAGAAGTTTTGGGGTATTCTGTTTGTGTGACATTTTTTCCTCCCCGCGTGACATTTTTTTCTTTTGTTTTAAACCTGGACATTGTTTTTTGTGTTGACTTGTTTCTAGGCATTGACAAAAAAAAGGTTTTGACCTGTTTATATTTTCGGTTCTTGGAGACATGCGTTAGTTTCAAAATGAGGGATCAGGCAACACATCGGGAACCCCAAAGAATGTTGAAATTTTTTTGGGCCAGTATTTCCTTTTAAAAAAGAACATTTGAAAGAGAAATAGCGAAAAAAGAGAAAAGGTTGAGAAAGAAAAAAACAAAGAGGAAACAAGAAGAAAATTTAAAACTAGAAGGACAAAAATTAAAATCATTGTTTGATAAAAAAAACAAAATGGAAAGCTCTCTTGAGGGAATTAAATACTCAAGGGATGTAGCACATTATTTTTAGGGGGCTAAATTTAGTTTTTGGTCAGGGCACGCGTGGGCCCCCGGGGCTGGTAATTTTGTGTAATTTGCAGGCTGATTTGCGTTGGCTGGCGTCTACTAGTAAAGGAAAAATTTGCGTTGCCCCACTCTGCAATTTGTAACCAAAAATTGAAGGGTTTGCATAAAGGGAAAGCCCTTTAGAATAAGAGAAGGGGTTTGTTCCCCAAAAAAGAAGAAAAATGGTTGTTTTTTTATTTTACGTTTTATCAAGTCCCCATAGGTTCTTATTAAAGCGCTATCAATCGTTCAAGTTTTTAAACCCAAGTAACCTAAGTTTTAATTAAAAGTCCCCAAGTTCTTAGTTAAGTTTTTATCAAGTCCCCTAAATTTTTTTAATTAAGTTTTTAATTAAGTCCCTCAGTTCTTAAAAATTCTGATCAAGTCCCTTAATACCCTAAGTTTTTAAACTTAAGTAAACCCTAAGTACACCCAAAGTTTTTTTAATTTTAATTATATTTTTTATTAATTTCTTAAAGTATTATTGCATCTGAAAGGGATCAAAATGATCTTTTGTTGTTGGCGGTTTTGGCTGCTTTTGTGTTCGACTTTTTATTTAGGGGTTGAGTTGTTGGACGCTTTGTTTTTGTTGTCTTTTTTTTAAATTTTTAAAAAACCGAATAACCCCCCAACAGCATCCCGCCAAAAATGACAATTGCTTTAAAAAAATTCCAGGCGGGCAGGAACCCGTTGTTGTTTTGGATCAATTGTTTGGTGTTTTTATAGCCGGGCTTTGAAACAACGGGCCGGGTTTGGGCCCTTTTTCGTTTAAATTTTTTCTGTGATTGTAACTTAAATTTTTGTTTTTTTTTTCCACTTGCTAATTTTTCCCCTCCCGCAACGCCCCCAGATGAGGGGCTTTTTATGGTCACTTTCCCCACCGGATTCGGTTTTCTGATTTGTGATTTTTTGGTCGGTATTTTTAAGGAAACAAAATTATTGATTAAAAGAACAAACCCCACGATTCGGCGTAAATTAATGTTCCAAATTTTAAATATAGATCACTCCTAGAGACTCAAATGTTTTGTTAAAACTGGATCCGCTTTAAATCAACAAAAAGTCTTGTTCAGAATCAATGGGGAAAAATTTACAACTAGTTTAGGTACAAACTAAGAACCTTTTTGCCCGCACTTTTTCCATTTTGCCTGTTGGTTATCCCTGTTTGTACTTTCAAGTCTTGCGGCGACATCTTTTGAATCTGTTCTTTGATTTCTTTTCCCGGGGAACTGTTTTGTTTTCCCACATGCTGCCAAAATAAAACCCTTTCCTTTTTTGGGAAAATGTTGGTTATCAACTTGCTTTGTAACATAATTTTGGAAGGTTTAGGCTGTCTGTAGCTGCGTAATCATCGCTGTTCATGTTTTTTTTAATTTTAAAAATTTTTTTTTTTTTAAAAAAAGCCCAAAAAAAAACTTTTACCAACCTTGTATACCTTTTTCTCTGTTATTGGGGGCCCTAAGTGTAGGTACAAATGCTTGGTAAAAGCCGTAAAAAAAAACCGGCAGATTTTGGGAAAACTGACTTTGAGCTCAGCAAAGTAATTGCTGTTATTACAGCTTCATTTGTACGAAAGATTTTTAGTTAAGCGGGGAAATTCGCAGTTCATATGAAAAAATAAAAAAAAACTTTTATAAAAATGGCTTACTCGTAAGATGTAGGCGGCGCTGGGGTTTAAATGCGCTTGCTTTTAGAGAAGTAATTCGCTTTGTAAATGCGGGTGAGGCAGAGAAAAAAAATAACAAAGCTGTGGAGCAATTAGCAGCCGCACAAGACGCCTATAAAAAGCAGAAAATTGAGCAGTTGATTTTTTTAATAACAAATGAAAAACGGGGAAGCAGTTCCCATTTAAAGCGTTGATCAAGCAATAAAAAAAATTTATTTTAACGGCAAACCCTATCGAGACATTGCCCCCACCAAAATTCAGTGACTTTTATAAACCTCAGAAAAACAAAAGTGCAAGAAATCGCGTTTATTGTCGTTGGTATGCCCGGTGTATTTTTTTGCGCTATATTGGCTGAAAAAAAATGAAAAATCTATTATTGCCAAAGGATTTGGAAAGGGAATACGGCAATAAAAAAGCTAAGCCAAGCAGGGGGAGTCAGTGAAAAACAGAAAAGGAATGGTTATTGACAAGCTTTTTGGGCAAATTTTTTTACCTGCACCTAGACAAATAAGAGACCACTTTGTGAAAAAAATTTTGAACGACACCCATCAAATGGTTTTCATATTCCCCCATGTACGATTAGACGAAAAGTTTAAGTACGCACTTCATATGACATAGTTAAAAGAAAAAAGATGCAGACCTTTAAACCAAAAAAGGTGCTTCTGCTGTTGTGTTCCCATACAATGATATACAACGAGGCCCGCTAACTTATCCTCGCATGATTAAGTCGATGGGGAAAAGAATTTCCCCAAGTGAATCAATTATTTTTTTAAAACATAGAGTTCCCATTAAAGAGGCTTAGGAGTTCACAGATCACAGGTTTATTTGAAAATTTTAACAAACGTTATCTGAAAGATTTTTTTCCTCCAGTATCCGAGAGTAAATTGAAAATTCTCGCAAACAGAAGGGGTTAGAAGACGCCCTCATTTTGCGCGAAAATAAATAATGAAGTTTTTAAAGGGGCTAAAACCTACAAGCAATCAAAAAAAAAAACAAAAAAATTTTGGAAACTCCAGTAAAACCAGAAAAACTATTACTTTTGGGTTTAAAATTTAAGGTCCTTTTTTTTAGGGGGGAAGCAAAAGGGGGGAACTCGCATAGGGAAACCCGATCCAGTTTGGAGTGTTGACCTAGAAAAAAAAAGAATTGAAAAAATAAATCCCCCGTGTTTATTTTCGGAAACTGACACAACAAAACAACCAGCCCCTCAAGATTTTTTGTAAGGGAAAAAACGCGAAATCCCACCAACACGTTCCCATTTTTTAAATTTATTTTTACAAAAATTAGGGTCTAAAAAGGGGAAGCACAGAAGGAAACAAAAATGAAAAGGAAGGACCTTAAAAAAGTTACAAGAATCTTTAAAAAAAAATTCTTTATTGGGCATTATTTAGAAGATTAATAAATAAGTAAAACATCAGATACCTACAACCCCAAAACCCCAAATTTTTGGGGAAGAATATCTTAAAATAATAAAAAAAATTAAAGCCATCAAGCTAAAATTGGATGAAAATGTTTGGGGTTAAATAAAATTGATAAAAAAATATAAACCCCTCGGCGAAGCCCTCGGTGAAGAAGAATATAATTTGCTGTTCTCCCGTGCCCCCAGACACAGTTCCAGTTGTTAATTAAATTTTTAAATTTAAAAAATAATTTGAGTTTAAAAAAGGGAAATCAGAAGGAAGCCAGAACGAAACAAAGAAAGGGAAAGGAAGAGACATTTAAAATGATACTGGAAACATGATAGGGTTTTGCTATTTAGGGAACATTTGCAGGATTAAACAATGCATGCTAAAACCATCCCGATACCTACAACTCAAAAAACCCAAATTGGGAAAAAGAATATCTTGAAAAATAAAAAAAAATTTGAGCACTCAGCAAACATGAAAAGATTTTGTGAATTGGGTGAAGATATGATTGATTTATAATAAAAATTGATGAAAAAAATAAACCCCTGTTTAGCTGTTCTCCAATGCCCCCATTTCTTAAAACTCTGGATTAAAAAATACTCGTTTTTGTGTTTTTTTCTATCTAAAGCTTTTTTGTTACAAATTTGTGTGTCTCATGTGATTAGATCGCAGTTTTTTGTTGTCATGATAAAAGTAGTTTATTGAACAAGTTTTGTGTTGTCTTGATTGTTTGATGCCAAAAACCCGCGAGATATTCCCCTTTTTTTTTTAAAGGGTTTTTTCTGGCTCGAAAGATGTCTTTTCGCCTTAAACCCAAAAAATCTTAACACCCCTCCAGTAATTCATCCTTCATCTTTCCTAAAAACCTTCTTGTTAAAGGTTTTAAGCAAAGGCGAAACTTTGGATAATGATGTGTCGACCTCTGCTGCCCCCCTTTTCTACTTCTTTTTCCATTCTTTTGATGTCTTCAGTGGGATACTATAACAAAATATCTGTTCTGTGTAAAATACTTGGGCTCTGGGTACAGGGTTTAAAGTGTTAAAGAAATTCCCCCAAAACAAAAACTTTGTAATTTTAAAAAAGTAAACCCATAATACAGGTTGTCCAAATTTTACTTTCTTTTTCTTCATTTTCCCAAAAGCGATCGAAAACTTCTAAAGTCCTGATAATTTGGTTTTTAAAGTCAGCTTAATTGCTTGTTCCTCTGGTGACCCCTCTGAATCTTTACGCTTGTGCGGATTTTCCTAGTCTTTCCGAAAACAGTGTTGTTCATCAGCTTTAAAAATCTTTTTCCGAAGCATCTGTGGATTTAGTTCTAAGATCAGTGTTTTTTATGATGTTGGTTTATGAACTGTTTTTTGACAAAAACAATTTCGATGAAAGCTTTACTTTAAACCATTCTTAAATAAAATTTTTAGAAGTCTGTAAAGAAGACTAAATTTTTTTTGCCGAAGATTTTGGGACAAGTTTAGGCGGCTCGTTTGGGTTCATCTTTAGACTTTTTTGCAGTAATGGGGAGTCTTTGCAGGTCATGGAGTTGAGGATATTCTAAATCAAACCCGAATAAAGCCTGATGTCGATAGGGGGTTTAAAATGTTCAACCCTTTTTAAAGCCTTTTGAATTTTTTCGTACGGCCCCCGGTGTACATTTTTAAAAATTTGTAAAGGAAGTGATTGCGCCTAGCCCACCAAAAGATTGTTTTTATCTAATACATGAGATAGTTAAACCTTTTACTGGATCTAATCGTCCAAGTATTTGTTGTTTGTTTTACATAATGAGCGACGCCATAAATTCCTCCCCGAAAAACCCTTTTTAATCATTGAAGCATTGTAAATCTGGAAATAAATCAAACGACTCCAGTAAAACTTTAAGAAGCACCCAGCTCATCCCCGGGTGCCGAAATGTAATGCGCGAGATCCGGTATAATGTTTCATGCAGGTTTTCTATAATTTTCAAAAAATTCGCCAAAAACTCTCAGCCCAAAAAATGCATCTGTTTGTCTCCCTCGTTTTTTAAGGGGGTGGGGGAAAAGTGGGGTTTTGGGGGGGGGGGTTTCATCAAACTTTTCCCAAAGTTTGATCTTAATTTCCGCCCTTTCTCAAATTTTAAAATACCGTTATTGGGGAGGATTTAAACTACCGTCCCAATGATCCATAGGGTTAAACTTTAAAAAACGATTTGTAAAAAATTCCTTTCTTATTGCAGATTTTAGGGGTGCCGGTTTTTTTCTTTTTAATGGGGGTCCCTCCCGTTGAAAGAAAAAGGGCCCCTGTTTTTAATTTTAAAATTTAAAGATTTTTCCTGTCTTGAACTTTCCTTTTGGATTTGGCCTTACTTTGGATTTAAATTTTGGGTTTGTTTAACCGCAATTTAAAAGGGGCATCAAAAGTTTTTTTGGGTCAAATAAGTTGAAGGGGTTCAGTTATTGCGCGTTCGACTTTCCGCTAAAAGTACTGGCTTAGGTTATTTCCTCTTGGGGAAAGCTCTAAAAGGGAAAAAACAATTGTGTTCAAACGTTTTGGGTTTTTTTGGAGTTTTAAAATGCAAATCAGTTTTAAAAACTTTGGACTTGGTTTTCAGCCCTTTCCGAAAAATAAAATTTGTTGGGGGCCCTAATTTGGCTGAATCCTTGACTTTTTTTAATTTTTTTGAGGGCTTTTAACAAAATCTGTTAAATTTTCAAACGTTTTGTTTTTTTGGTAGCGCAGCCTCATGGGACAATTTTAAGCAAACCCTTTCGAAATTGGGTAAACCTCTTTTTTGGACCTTTTTTTGGGGGCTTTCATCTAAAACAATTTGTTTTTCCGGTGGGGTTTAATTAAAATTTTGGGTTTTTTTGTTTTCAAATGTTTTTGTACGCTAACAGGAAAGGAATTCCCCCGTTAAAAAATCATAGAATTTTGTTTGTCCCCGGTTTTGCGGCTTAAACACCTTGCGAAACAAAAAAACCCTTTTTTGTCGAAACCCTTTTGAGAATCCCCCTTTTTGCGATTGTGGGGGTTAAAAAAACTCTAAAGGGCACATTTTTTTTTCCCAGTGTTACCCAAACCAAATTTATTTTGGGTTTTGGGCCCCTTTAACTGGGTTAAAGTTGGGCCCCAACAGGGTTTTTTCATTTAAAAAGAAAAATGTTTTTTAGGTTGAGAAGACTTCGGTTTTTTTTAAGTTTTAAAAGGCTTAAAAAACTAAAACTTTGGGGGTCTTTGTTAGACCCGGCTTTTGGGAAATAGTGGAAAAAACGCCTTTTCGGTTTTGGTCAAAAACTTCGTAAATTTTATTAAAGTTTTGACAAAGCTCTCCTTGCTTCCCTTTAAACCGGGCCCGCCCATAAACTGTTAGCTTTCTTTCCCAAAAATTATTTAAATAAAAAAAAATTCTTAATCAGAATCAATATCAACGGTCTTTTTGTGCTTGGACTCATAAACTAAAGTATAAACGCCTTTGATGTTGTTACTGTGAGCTTTTAGAACAGAGTTTATGTCTCGTTACTTTTTTAAACATTCCTTTTTTATCTGCTCGGGTCTGGCTGTTGAGAAAAACTTGCCCTTGCCTTTTTTTGAAGATCAAACTTTTGTCTTTTTAGTCATCAAAATCGGCCTGTAAACGTAATTCTTCATCCGTGATGTTTGAGTCAACTAGTGCTTTATTATTGTCAGTTTGACGAACTAAGTTTAGCTGTTATTAGTGAACCATAGCTGTGTGCTTTTGGAGTTTAGTTTTTAATTTTTTGCTAGCAGCACTTACAGCTAATGAACACAGGCCAAGAGCTAAAGACAAACCGCCTAGAGGTAAAGCTGCGGGCGCACCTACGCCTGTTGCTAAGAGGCCTACTCCCTCGTTCCTGCTGATGCAGCACTAATAGTCGATGCTCCAGTAATTAACATATGTACAGCATTAAAGGCAGCAGAATACCTTCGTTTGGTTTTGCTGTATTTTGAAAGGTCTTGCTCTAGTTTTTGTTGCATTTGTGTAATGTTTGTTAATCTAAAGGTTTTTTATGTTAGGGGTTTCTACTATCCCTTCTTTTGGCGGCTCTGGCGATGCAGGCACATTCGGATAAACTGAACAGACCTCTTTTTTTTAAATAAAAAATAATTTAGTATTGTATATCTTTTAATCTGTTATCTTGAATATTCAGCTGCGCATCATATATATTAAAAACAAATGTACATTAACTGGTTTATCACCATCTTTTTCTTTATCAATTTGAATGTTTATTCCCTCTTTAACAGTTCTCCCACTTCCATGCAACTGATTATCCTCTGTCGATCTTAGGTCAATCCATAAACGTATTTTGTTGTTAAATAATCATCAAGCCTAACATTATGAAGGTGTAGATCTTTAGACACAAGGTCAACTGTTGGATTTCTACACCTCCCACCCCAAACAATTTTCTTATTTCGTCAAAATGCTGATAAGGGGCTAAGGCCGCTAGCGTAGATTTGGTTAGGACTACCCTCAATCGAACATTGTACTTTCGTTATTTTAGGATTAATAAACTTTTCCACTTCCTCTTTTGAATGGTTCTTCATCTTCACACAGCAATAAAATACCTTTAAGCGATCTTGCTGTGGCACTAAAACTAAAATTCCATATAGTGTTGCCCTGCTTCTGGGATATGTTGTATGATGAATCACTCTTTCGTAATATATTGCTAATTTTGACTGATATTGTTGCTCAATTTGCCTTGCTAAATTAGGGTTGCTAACAACGTCAAACTCTAACGAGATGTCAGAAATGCTGTACTTTGCTTCGGTGTCTGATGATCTGATAACACGTTTGTATTCATTAAAAGTTAGTTCATATGACAATCTGTCTTTTAATGCTCCTTGAAAGTATGGCGAATGCGCTTTTAACAACTCAAAATCTAAGGGAATAGAAAGCGATTTCCATACGCAAAAGTTACCGCTACATACTTTTTGCCGTCTTTAACATCTGCGGCGCCTATTCTATGTTTTAGTGCTTCTTCATTTTCTATTCCTTGAAACGCAAGATCAGCCCTTTCATTCCCAGTTTGCCATAGATCTGAATAGGTTAAAAATATGTCTGCATCGTGCAAAGAAAATATTTCTTGCCCCTCAAGTTTTATAGAAATTTTCTTAACGATTGCTCGCCCAGATTCTGGACAACTGTCCTGTTTGGGTCTGTTGCTGATTCGAGTTTTTATTTTGAAAGTAAGTTGCGCAGAGCCTGGCACAATCACTTCATCTGCTCCTAGGTCTGGAAATTTGACAGTGTAAGAATTTGATCTGCATCAATAGTAGACGGATTATTTGGAACAGTAATATTCCGTTTATTTCCCTTCACGCCAAAGGGCTCTTTCAATCTTCTATGCGGGTCAAGAATTGAACCATATGCTTGTGACATTTTTATAAAACAAAATAAAAAGTTAATTATTAAAGAAAATGGAAGGCAGAGAAGATGAAGAAGATTATGATGTTTTTGATCCTGAGACGACATGAGTGAAACGGCTCCTTTGATACAGCATCGCTCAACGCTCTCATTGCGGCGTGAATTAACAGAAAGTACGGTCGGAGCATTTTACAAAAGTTTAGGCTTAAAACCCCCCGAATTTATAGATCCTAATGATTTTGAAGTAAAAGATGATGGCCAATTTGTATGTGAAAAAACGATCAAGGAGAACTGTTCAGCTTACAACTAAACGAGACCCATTTAAAGTTTATGCCATAGGTACAATTAGGCAAAGACTCCTGCGAGCATACAAAATCGCCTTGGCATTGCTAAACAAATTAGATAGGGAGGCAGTTGCTAAACTTCAAAAAACACTACAAAAACTCCCGACAGATAGCCAAATACAAACATGGAACTTAAAGATTTAACTCAAACAGCGGACAAAATAATGCAAGCAGAAACAGTTTATCAGAAGAAACAGCATTAAAAACTATACACGACCACCGCTACAGGAACAGAATCTCCTACCATGCGAGAATATTAGCCCTTGATCGTACTTTAAGAACGTTAGAGGTGAATCAATAAACAATTTAGCAAAACTGGGTGAACTAATAAGGATATTGAAAGACAAAAAAAAAAATCGTTGAGGCTGATGACGCCAACTTAGGGCGTGATGTTAAGAAGAAATAACCCAAGAATAAAGATCTTGAACTACAAAATCACAAGACTACAAGTGTTGTTACTAACCAAGAACAATTACGAACTCGTGAGCAATAAGAAATATCCAAGAATTTTTAAATGAAACAAACGTACAGAGG
>JAFLJL010005662.1:0-13718 GCA_018398815.1 Conus ventricosus | reverse complement strand
AGTCCCCGAATTTATTATCAGCAAGCCAAGTGGATTACTACAAGAACTAAATTGTGAGAGGAACATCGTTTCTTAAGAATGAAACTACACCTAATTCAGAAGATTACTGGTAGGTATAACAATAAGAGAAGTGTAGAGAGAGTGTAGCTTGCTCACTCCATTTGTTATTCGTTATTTCAGAAGGTGATCATCAAACAAGAAATTGGTTTAATAAGGAGTAAGAGACAGGCAACATTGGACCCAGACCTGAGAAACAACCAGAATAACCTAATACAGGACCCTGAAAATACAGGACCCTGAAGGGAAAGCAAATTTACTAAACAAGCAGTTTTGTTCATTTTTCTCAAATCCCAAGCCTTTAATTAACGTTAGACTAAAGGATGATGATAAACTCCTGAAATGCAAAACATCAAAGTAAACAAAGCAGGAGTATTTAAGTTACTGACCAACATAAATGAAAACAAAGCTACTGGTCCCGATGGCATTCCTGGCAAGCTCTTAAAATTATGTGCCAATGAATTGAGTGAGGTTATACCAACTACTTTGCCAAGCTTCACTGGACCAGGGAGTATTCCCTGATGAGTGGCGAGATGCGAGCATTGTTCCCTTATTCAAAAAGGGTGACAAAACAAAAGCAGAGAACTATAGACCTGTATCTCTTACATCCATATCAGCAAAACTACTTGAACACATAATATATTAGTAGCATAATGGACCATCTTGACAAACATGACTTCTTAAATAACGCCCAGCATGGTTTTAGACAGCGAAGGAGTTGTGAGACTCAACTTATAACAACTCTGTAGTAGATGCCAGGGGCGACAACCGGGTGGGGGCGCCCGCATCGAGATGGCTGACCTGTAAACAACTCTACTGCTTGAGCTGATGAATAAATACTCTTGAATCTTACCTGAGTGTGCCTCTACTTCACTGGCGACGAGGATGGCTGCTTTCGGACAACTCAAAGAGTTCGGACTTGAGGAAGGGGAAGATTGGGGTCCGTATACGGAACGTTTAGAATATTATTTCGTGGCGAATGACATTGGTGAGGAGAACAAGAAGAGAGCAGTATTTTTGAGTGCGTGTGGGAGAGCTACATACAAACTCATGTGCGATTTGCTCGCTCCAGCCAAACCAGGCACCAAGACATTTGCGGAACTGAAAACAGTCGTTCGAAATCATCTTCAACCCAAACCGTCTGAAATCGTTCAGAGATTCAAGTTTCACACGCGTTCACGTCACGAGCAGGAGTCGATAGCAAAGTATGTATCGCAGTTACGTAATCTGTCGCAAGATTGCAACTTTGGCGAGTCACTTGGTTCGATGTTGAGGGACAGATTAGTTGTGGCGTTAACAATAACCGCATTCAAAGACGCTTATTGTTGAGAAAGACTTGACTTTTGAGAGGGCGTTTGATGTTGCCATGGCTATGGAGTCAGCAGAAAAGAGTGCTGTAGATCTGCAAGAAAATGCTTTGGGAGCCAAACTGGGGAAAGTCAAAGTACAGGTAGCATCGACAAGATGGAAGATCGACAAGGGGATAGAGTTGATGTCAAAGCAGTGAAAAGAGATCGTTCATTGAAAGACCTTGAATGTTGGTACTGTAAAAAGAAAGGTCATCTTCAACGTGAATGCAGATTGTTTCGTGCTGAACGAGAACGACACAAGAGGGACACGAAGAGCAACCCAAGATCCGTGGACCATCAAAAAGTGGAGGACGAAGAAGCCGATTTATTTTCAGTTTTCAAGGTTGGGAGCAAAGAAAAGCCATACATGGCCCAGTGGAACTGGATGGCTTGGGCCGTAGAGATGGAGATTGATACGGGGGCCTCGGTGACGGTGATCAATGAAGAGACATTTAAAAAGATTAGAGACAGGGGTTCTTTCCACTGAAGGCATCCAACCGAAGATTAAAACGTACACAGGTGAAGAGATTCCGGTGTTGGGGGCGCCCAATGCTCAGTGACATACAAAGGAAGTACCCCAAGGATCCTCGAGGTGATTGTGGTCAAAGGACCTGGACCATGTTTACTGGGGCGGGACTGGCTGAAACACATTCAACTGGACTGGCCCGAGGATTGGTGCCAGACAGTGACAGAAAGGCACTATTACTGATCCAGAACTGGAAAAAATTTTGCATGAGGCATCAGAACTCTTCGAAGAGAGTAGAGGCACTATCAAAGGTGTTAAAGCCAACATTTTTGTGGACCCTGCAGCCCAACCACGTTACTTCAAACCACGGCCAGTGCCTTATGCTCTACGTGGAAAGGTAGGCCAAGAACTGGATAGGTTAGAGGCAGAGGGCACTATTGAGAAAGTGCAATTTTCAGACTGGGCGGCACCAATAGTTACAGTCGTGAAGCCAGACAAGAGTCTCCGCATCTGTGGCGACTATAAAGTAACGGTGAACGCAGCGTCCAAGTTAGATAATACCCACCCCCAAAACAGATGACCTGTTGGCGGAACTCAGTGGAGGACAGTTTTTCTCCAAATTGGACTTGACACAGGCCTACCAGCAGCTGGAACTGGAGGAGGACCCCAAAGAATTCACCACCATCAATACTCACCAGGGCCTTTACCGCTACAAACAGACTGCCTTATGGGGTGTCATCAGCCCCAGGTATTTTTCAGCGTACAATGGAAAACCTGCTGAGAGGACTGCCAAGAGTCTATGTTCGCATTGACGACATCTTAGTGTCAGGAAACACGCGAGAAGAACACTTGAAGACGCTGCGAACAGTGTTTACAAAACTGAAAGAGGCGGGGGCCAAGCTGAAGAAGAACAAGTGTGTTTTCATGGCCAGTGAGGTTATCTACCTGGGTCTCAAGATCGACCAAAAGGGTATCCGCCCCGTGCCAGAAAAGTCAGTGCTATTGAGGAGATGCCCAGACCAGTAGATGTCAAACAACTACAAGCCTATCTGGGCATGGTGAACTATTACGCCAGATTCCTACCCAACCTGTCTACAGTGCTGGCCCCCCTGTACTCTCTGCTGCAGAAAGGCGTGTCTTGGTCCTGGGAAGAACTGCCAAGAAAATGCATGGTTAGAGTCCAAAAAACTACTACGTTCACCCCAAGTACTGGTCCATTTTGACTCCACTAAAGACATCATTCTCTCCTGTGACGCCTCAAACTACGGGCTTGGAGCCATGATATCACACCGGATGGAGGATGGCAGCGAGAGACCAGTGGCATTTGCGTCAAGGACGATGAACAGTGCAGAGAAAAACTACAGTCAGGTGGAGAAGGAAGCGCTTGCCATAGTTTACGGAGTGAAGAAGTTCCACCAGTATTTGTATGGTCAAAAGTTTGACATTTATACAGCCACAAACCATTGTTGGGGCTCTTTGGGCAGAACAGACAAATCCCCAGCATGGTCGCTGCCCGAATTTAGCGCTGGGGCAGTAACCTTGGCGGCATATGAGTACGGACCTGAAGTTCAAGGAGGGCTGGAAACACAAACAATGCTGACGGCCTCAGCAGATTGCCACTCGAGACGACAGCAGAAACAGAGCCTGAACCAGGGGAGATCATTCTCCTAATGGATCAAGTGGAGACCATGCCGGTCACGGCCAGCCAGATTCGTCAGTGGACCGACATCGACCCAGTGCTTGCACAAGTAAAACGCTTCGTCTTGAAGGGTTGGCCTGAAAACCCTCCAGACCAGAGATTCAGACCATACTTGGCCCGGAAAACGGAACTGAGCATCCTGGATGGCTGCCTGCTGTGGGGAACTCGGGTTGTAGTACCACCCAAAGGGCGTCACATTTTGCTACAGGACCTACATGATGCACATCCAGGAATGACTCGATGAAGAACTTGGCGAGATCGTATATCTGGTGGCCGAACATGGACAGTGAAATCGAAGTACTGTGAGAGGGTGTCAGATCTGTCAGAGTCTTCGAAACCTACCCAGCAGTGCTCCTCTTCATCCTTGGGAATGGCCGGACCGCCCATGGACCCGACTACACGCGGACTACGCCTGGTCCCTTTCTAGGGAAGATGTTCTTAGTCATCATAGATGCCCACTCTAAGTGGATGGACACATACCCAATGAAACAATCCACGTCAAGCGCAACCATTGAAAAAATGCGCCAGTCTTTCGCAACTCCGGCTTGCCAGAAACCTTGGTCACGACAATGGGACTTGTTTTTCCAGTGAGGAATTCAAGGAGTTCATGCTCAAGAATGGAGTACGACATGTGAAGTCAGCACCCTATCATCCGTCTACCAACGGACTAGCCGAACGGGCTGTTCAGACATTGAAGCAAGGCCTGAAGAAAATGACGAGCGGTTCGATAGAGACTCGAAATTGCCCGATTTTTTTCAGCATACGGTTACCCCTCAGAACCACAGGGCTGTCACCAGCAGAACTCCTGTTCAATAGGAAAGTGAGGACACGCTGGGACCTAATCCAGCCTAGCGTGGAGAAGCGAGTCGCCCAGAGGCAGCTGCAACAGAAACTGAACCATGATCATGCTGACAAGAGAAACTATGGTGGTGGGGGATCTGGTGTACATCAAGAACTTTTCGGTGGCCGAAAGTGGTTGCCCGGGTAGTGGTGCAGGCTACAGGACCCCTGTCTTACCTGGTTCACGTGGGGGACGGCCGTCACCCGAAGCGACATGTCGACCACGTACTGTCTCGGGCCAGCAACCAAGGGGAGTCTCAGGAGCCAGACAACCAGTTTGGTCAGCCTGAGCTTGATATTCTACCTGCAGTGACACCATCAAGCCCAAGGACATCATTGCAGCTGTCACCAGGGGTGGACCAACCAGAATCTGCCACGCCGCTGCCACAACACCAGGGACCCAGCGGTGGAGAGGCGACAGCAGAACCCCAAAACAGCTGCAGGACCGGGGACCAGCAGTGGAGAGCCGACAGCAGCACCAAGACAGCCGCAGAACCATAGGCCACGCAGTTTGGAGGGGGCTGCAGCACCAAGTCCGGTGCCTAAGCCGCCTCTTGGCCCAGTCGTCAACGGAGACTACCAGCACGTTTCAAAGACTATGTTGTGAAGACGTTCAGAGATGTCTGGACAGAGATGGAGCCGGACCTCAAGGATTGATACCAACCTTTCAGATGGAAAGGCAGAACAGACTAGTAATGTTTTAAATTTAAAATATTTCTTTTTTTTCTTCGTTTGTTTCTTTTGAGAGTCCAAAATACTGATTTTATTTTTTATTTCAAATTGAAGATTTCAAAGACTCGGATCGAGATCATGATTTTAATAACTGTCTAAACAACAAACAGCAAATAGATGCAATTTTATTAGACTTTTCTAAAGCCTTTGATAAGGTGACCATGAGGGCCTGCTGCTTAAATTAGACCACATCGGCATTGGCGGTTCTTTGCTAAAATGGGCTAGATCATTCCTCGTTGGGAGAACGCAGAAAGTGTTGTGGAAGGGGGCGTCATCCCATTGTAAACCAGTCTTGTCAGGTGTACCACAGGGAACTGTTCTGGGGCCCTTCTTTTTCTTAATTTATATAAATGACATAAGTAGAAATCTCTCTCCTGGAACTACTATAAGGCTTTTTGCAGATGACAGCTTAGTATATAGAACAATCAGAAGCAAGAATGATACACGCATTCTACAAGAAGATCTAAACGCTTACAAGAGTGGGAAAGAACCTGGAAAATGGAATTTCATCCCCAAAAGTGCCAAGTGTTGCGTATATGTAACAAACGCTCACCAACTAGATCAGAATATTCTATTCATAATACTATTCTTAAAGAAACCAATGCTGCAAATATTTAGGCGTGATTATAGATAGTCATCTCAAATGGAAAGAACATTACAATTTAGTATGTAAGAAAGCAAATAACATCTTAGCTTTCTTATACAGGAATATCAATGACTGCCCCAAAAGGTTAAAGACGACTGCTCCAAAACACTGGTTTGACCAGTACTGGAATATGGTTGCTCAGTTTGGGATCCTTACCATCTAAAGGACATTGATAACCTCGAAAAGATTCAGAAGAGAGCAGCACGGTTCGTAACAGGGAACCACATCAGAGAAAAGGGGAATACTAGAAAGAACATGAGGAAATTAGAATGGAAACCCTTAGAAGAGAGAAGAGCTTTTATCAAACTTAACATCTTCTTCAAAGGCAGAGCTAAACTAATTGATATTCCAATGGAACAACTAGTATTGAATAAAAGTAGCACCAGGAGTGGCGGTCAATGTCATACCATACCTGCATCAAATATTGACAGCCATTTACATTCATTTTATCCTAGTTCTGTACGGCTGTGGAACTCACTACTGGGTGCCATCAAGATTGCCACAAATGCAGTCTCATTTAAAAAACAAATTGATACGACAGTTTTGAGATCTGCATATTGACGATTTACTATTTTAACTTCCCCAGATATTTTACTGTTACCTGGGCCTGAATTTGGCCATTGCTTTTAACTTCTTGAATATCGAGTGCGACCCCTTGTTGCCAAATTTGCTCCAGGGGCCAACAGTCTGAGTCGCACTATTTTGTTATTTTATTTTACTTTTTAACATGCGCGCTGGTGACCTACTCGTTTTTGAGTGAACCAGTATTTTAGGAAGAAGAAGAAGTGACAAGTCAATGTTTACACCCATAACATTCGATCGAATTCACGCCAAGGAGCTCGTAAAGCATTGAGTGAAATGCCAGTTTTATAAGGACCTGAAGTAGTAGTAGTAGCAGCAGCAGCAGCAGCAGTGGTAGTAGCAGTAGTAGCAGCAGAGGTTGTAGTGGTAGTAGTAGTGGTGGTGGTTGTGGTAGCAGTAGTAGTAATTTTAGGAGGACTGACTTCCGTTATCCTTGGCCGTCCCCTCATCATGGTTAAAACCATTTCCTGCAACGTGGCATAGCAGCAAACACTAAGGGAGAGGTGGCAGCTCTCTTCTGAGGGACACTAATGTGAGAGGTCAGTGTCAGGCAGTGCAGCGAACTTTCCAGCCATATAGAAATGATTAGCGGGACAATTAACCTGACTCGGAATTTAAAAAAATTAAAAAATCCATGTAGCCTCTTTCTACCGACCTCCAAAACGAACCGACGACAAGCACAGTGACCAAGCAGCTTTAGAAATTAGTAATCTGAAAAATAAAGCCAAAGGGAACATTCCTGACATCAACTGGGAAGACACCACTCTGAAAGGAACACAATACAGTAAAAAGATGAATAAGAAGTATTTAGAGGTGGGTAGCGGACTGCAGCCTAGAACAGATGGTAGATTTCCCTACAAACGCAAAAAACACATTGGACTTGATTCTGACCACACATCCTGGACTGAAACAACGATGCAAACCCATGCCATCCATTGGCAACAACGTCCATGACATTGTCCTGTACGACTGCACCCTACGTCCAGTGCTACCCAAGCCAACTAGAAGAAAAATCCTCCTATGGAAAAAAGCTGACATCGAAGGCATCAAACAAGACCTGTCAGAATTTGGTCACTCTCTTCCTGTTGAAAACTCAACTGTATCCAGCTTTGGACACCTTTAAGGAAAAAATAAAAGAAGTAATAGAGAAGAGAGTACCAACCAAGATGTCTGCAAATCGTCATTCCCACCCTTGGATCAATGCTACAATAAAAAGAACCATTAGAAGGAAACAACGTGCTCACAAAAAGGCCAAAAGAACCAGGAAAAAGAAAGATATGGACCGGTATAAGAAATTGCAAGAAGAAATGAAATTCCATATTCGTGAGGCCCACAGACACTACTTAGAAGATATTGTGAGTGACGACTTCAAAACAAAAAGCTATAAGTTCTGGTCATATGTCAGAAGTAAGGGACAGGACTCTGCTGGTGTCGCCCCTCTCAAAAATAAAGATGGTTTCCTCCATAGTGGCAACAAACAGAAAGCAGAAATCCTCAATGAACGGTTCCGAACCGCCTTCACAGCTGAAGACTTGTCTCGCATCCCAAGCAAGGGAGATAGCACTTTCCCAGCGATGGATGAGATTCATGTTGGAGAAGAAGGTGCAAAGAAACTACTCCGCAACCTTAAAACAGACAAAGCCACAGGGTCTGACTCCATCCCGGCCTTTATCCTGAAGACGGCAGCTGATGAACTAGCACCTTTTCTAACTCGACTATTCCAACTCTCCCTCAACACAGGCAAAGTACCCCCGATTGGAGATTAGCATGGGTTGTGCGAATTTTCAAGAAGGGAGAACGACACCTGGCGGCAAATTACAGACCTGTGTCTCTAATCTCAATTGTCTGCAAGGTACTAGAGCATATCATCCATAGCTCTGTTATGAAGCACTTTGACAACTATAAGGTTCTCTCGGACACTCAGCGCGGATTCAGGAAAAACTGCTCGTGTGAGACCCAACTTCTTGCAAGAACCCATGAAATAGCCCAGCATCTATCCTGCGGATCACAAGTTGACGTGATACTCCTTGACTTTTCTAAAGCCTTTGATAAAGTGCCCCATGCTCGCCTCCTTGAGAAACTGGCATACTATGGAGTACGAAACAACACCCTCAAGTGGATCTCGTCCTCCCTCAGCCAGCGCAAACAACAGGTGCTGCTAGAAGGCATCTTGTCATCGGAAGTAGATGTAGTTTCTGGAGTCCCTCAGGGTACTGTGTTGGGGCCGCTTCTCTTTCTCACTTTCATCAACGACCTTCCTGACTGTATCAACTCCAGCTCCACAAAACTCTTTGCTGATGACTGCCTCCTCTTCCGCAAAATATATAACACTTCTGACAGCAGCCTACATCAACAAGATCTCTCCTCTCTTGAACAATGGGAATCAGCATGGCAGATGAGTTTTAATCCTAGCAAGTGCAATGTCATCCGCATTTCTCCAAATAAAACAAAAGAAATTTTGGAAACCAACTACAAACTCCATGATTAAGTTTTGGAAGCTACATCAAATAGCAAGTACTTAGGCATCAACTTCAGTGATGATTTATCCTTGTCAGACCACATCAAGACCACAGTCAACAAAGGAAACAGAACTGTTGGTTTCCTTAGGAGAAACTTTAGAGAGTGCACGCCCACAGTCAAAGCAGCCACCTACAAAACCATGGTCAGACCGGTCGTAGAGTATGCATCCACAGTCTGGCACCTGACCGGCCAAGGAGACATAGCAGCGCTGGAGCAAGTACAATGCAGAGCAGCTCGCTTTGTCTACAACAACTACACCGACCGGACCCCAGGATGTGTGACAAGCATGTTGGACGCTTTGAAATGGGAACCACCACAACAACGCAGAGCTAACAACCGCCTGCTCATGCTCTATCGCATTGTGAACACCCTTGTAGATTATAGAGCCATCTAAATTCTTCAGAAGTTCAGATTCTAGAACCGGGGTGCGAAGAGACTTTACCAGGAACACACTAGACACCCCGCTCTTCATGCCACTTTCTTCCACAGACATTTAGGGAATGGAAACAACCTTCCTGCCAGCCTCACTGACTCTCCTTCACTGGAGAGATTCAAGCAAGGCCTAGGCTGTTCTACAAGCCTATGTCTTCTGCCATAATCCACCAAGGCAGCATTGTACATAGTTTTAAACATTAGTTTTTAAACTCTTAGAGCCAATGGGTCACCACTAAAAACCCCTAAATAGGGAACCAGCTCTAAAACTATCACCCATTCATTGGATACTCATGTTCATCGAACCCTATCCAGTATTCAGGAGAAGAAGAATAGGTGATGGCGGGTCTAGCCTGTGTCGCCGGGGAACGGCTGCATGTGATTTGTGGCAATCCGCAATGGAGTGCTGCTGACTGCGATTGCCCGTGGCCTGGGATACCATGGTTCTGAGGGCAGGGCCTAGGGGCACCCCCTCTCGGGGTTGGGCTGAATAATTGCCCTCTTAGCCTTAGTCTGCACCATAGACGGAACTCATGCAGTGCTCTATTGACTTTCGTCCTGCTCCTTCTTTGAGGTGGCTTCAAATGGCACAGGACCATCACCAGCCGGGCATGAAGAAGACCGCCTGGTGGCCATGAAGACAAACCTTTTGAGGAGGTAAAAGGCAAAGAAAATTGACGCCCATCATCAGGCGACTGACACCACGAAGTGAGCCGAAGTTCACACAGAACCAGAGTGAGAGAGCGACAGATGACAGCCCTCATCCGGAACTAGACACGCTACCACCAACGACGACTGCCATGAAAAATGTTAGACTTCGGTCTGCGAGAGTACATTGTCTGTAGGACGTTAATCCAAACTTTCGTTTTCAACTTCAGCGATCAATTGACCACTGACTTTGGCGCAAGTCTCTAGGAGTGAGGAGAGAGAGTGTGAGAGAGAGAGAGTGAAGCCGCACGGCTCCACCATTGGGTGGGCTACCCTGCACAGGGTGCCCCCATCAGAAACCAATAAACATACAGTCTTAGGCGTCAGTCTTTGAGTGTAAGATAAAGACAGAGAGTGGGATAAAGCCAGGTGGTTTTACTGCTGATGAGCTACTCTCGCAGGGTCGCTCTCACCAGAGACTGAATAAACACAGTGTTGGGCGGTAAGTCTGTGGGAGTGTGAGAAAAAGGGAGAGAGGTGTAGGGCCGCGTGGCCTTGCAACTGTGCAGGGCTACTCCCACCAGTGACCATGCGATACAGTCCTGAACTTAGAGGCTGACGAAGTGAAAGAAAGAGCGAGAGAGGGAAGAAAAACCGCTTGGTCTTACAACTGACAGCACTGCACCGCACAGGGCCCGTCCATCCAAAGAAAAACAAAATGGATGCTCTGACAGGCGCCTGTGAGAAACCAGGGCAGGAAAAGAACGAACAGCAGAACGTCCACTAGCTCACTTGTGACATTTCACTCAGCGATGGAGTGAACAAAGAGAACAGTGCGAAGTGGTCAAGACGATCGAGACTGCCCAACCCAAAGCGAGAGGAAGGACAGTGACATGGATGGGTAGATTTGCCCGCCCCCCCCCAAACACACATACACACACAAGATTACGAGTGTGAAACAATGGAGGCCGTTGCCCCGAATGTAAAGCACAGACGAGACAGAAATAAATATCTCACATCACACACAATCTTACTCCATACGCGTTCTTACCCAGGGATTAACACTTAGACTTTTGAAAAAAATACCACCCCTTCTTTATTGAATTACTAAGAAATTTCTACACTCAGAATTCGAGGTGTAGAACAGAAAAGAATGGGGATAGTCTTAAAAGGTTTTTCACTCAGCTTAAAATCCACCGAAAGATTCTCCCAAGTCTTTCCTCGTCGCCTCTCTCCCTGTAGTTCACCAGGGACGACGTCAACGACCCCAACCTGGGTCTGGCTCCACGGCTAGACAAACGTAGCCCGGGACCTTCCCTCTGTATGTCTTCACAACCGGTGCAGCCTCAAACGCCTACGGCAGGGAGCTCCTCCAGCTTCTTCACTCCCGTAGCGGAGCATGCCATCTGTATGTCTTCACAACCGGTGCAGCCTCAAACGCCTATGGTAGGGAGCTCCTCCAGCTTCTTCACTCCCGTAGCGGAGCATGCCACCTCTACAAACAAAGTCTGGGAACACCACCATTACCATCCCAGTTCTAACACTTCAATAATAATTTAATCTATCAGCTTCGTCTCACCTGAAAAACTAACCACCATTCCCTTCTCTCTCCACCCGGCAATTCCTGAGATAAATAGAAATAAATAATATTATTTCCAATTCATTCAACAAACAAGACAACAGTTTTAATATTATATAAACAACAGCTTGTCTCCTCACACAGCCTCGAACCATCTCGAATCTATAAACCAATGGAAAGAATAATTTTAATATACTTGTCAAACATATTCATCGTAATACTATTCATAAACCATAAACAAAAAACAAGCTGTAAAGAAAATAAAATATTATAACTTAACAAACACTAAGTCTTCAACTTATCGGGCCTCTCTCCCAGGACTTACTAGCGTCTCACGTCTCTCTCTCGGTCTGTCACAGCAGACAGCTAAACATCGACCGGCCACACATACAGACTTCAAGCTCACCGTTATAAAACTGCACGAGAACCATGCATCTCTCCTCTAAAACCTGTGCACGGGCTAGACACATGTCTGCATCAGCATATCAAACTTTTACACCCGTTTGGGTGCACTTATACACTGCAATAAAATAAATGCACCTTATTTCTATACTAAACACAATTAAATAAAAAACCTATAAAAAATATTAAAACATTTTCTTTACAGTACCCCCCCCCCCCCCCCCTTACAAAAAGAGCGCACAAGCGATCTTTAACATAAGGATAACCAGAGGTACATATCTCAAAAATGACATTATCTCCAAGACAAATTCTATCTTTAATTCACTACCTCGAAATTTATCATAGAAAACATGATTATTCAAAAATCACTTCAAATTCTCATCCATGCATCAACATCAATACAAACAAAATAGCAGAAATTGACATTTGAGAGTATCCAAGAAAAACTTTGACGTGATCCGAACACGCAACAGTAATCATCATGTAAAACAGTATATAATAGCATACAAACAGGTCATATTACAAACATGATCACAAAAAAAAACCAAAAACACCAGCATTTCTTTTTCTCAACGGCTGAGAAAACTCTGCAAAACAGATTTGCAGTACCAGAGATGGGAGTAACAGTGAACTTGTACTCCTGCAATGACAGGGACCACCTCATAATCGTTGCATTTCTGAAAACACAAGATTGGAGGTAAGTCAAAGGGCGATGATCTGTCTGGAGAACAAATGTCCTTCCCCAGAGATATCTACCTAGCTTCGTAATCACCCATACAATAGCCAAGCATTCTCTCTCGATAGTACTGTATCGAGTTTCTCTGGGCAGAAGTTTTCGACTCACGAAAGCGACTGGATGAAGAACATCATCATGTTCCTGAAACAAAGCACCACCGATCCCGATGGAACTGGCATCCGACCGAACCACAAATGGCTTCCCCAAATCTGGCAACAGCAAAATCGGACTTGAAGACAACCTCTTCTTCAACTCCTCCAAAGCAGATGACAAGCAGACGACCACTCCAACTTCTTTGTAGCCTTTCCTGACAACAAATCGCTGATAGGAGCAGTAAGCGACGCAAAGTTGTGGATAAAACGTCTGTAGTATCCAACCAACCCCAGTAAACGCACGCACTTGCCTCTTTGTAGATGGAGGAGTAACATGAAGAATCTTCTCAACCTTTCCTTGTCTGGCTGCAAGGAACCATGACCAACTGTATGTCCAAGAAATTCAATTCTTGAAATCCAGCATAGAGCTTCGAAGGACGAGCTGTCAAACCTGCCTGCTTTAGCTTTTCTAGCACTTCCTCAACATCCTTCAAATGACCACACCACATCTTACTGAAGATGAGAATGTCGTCGAAGAAATTCAATGCTGACTCGCCTAACTTTAAAGCACGCATAACCCTAGCAAACGTCGCTGGAGCTGTCACCAAGCCAAATGGCATTTCACCCACTGAAACAACCCTAGGGTGTTTGAAAAGCCGTCTTATCTCTATCATCTTCCTTTACTCACGGCAGTTCTGACTGCTGCATTAAGTCGCTTGAGTCAAATTCTTCAAAATCGTGGGACGGAAAACAGAAGTAACAAATTGTTCGCGCGCAGCCAACAAGCGGCTCTGTTACTGTTAGGCCTAGCGGTCTGGTATCTGAAACCCTAGAGTGTCTGGAGATAAGGGCCCCAAGGCGCTTGTACTGAAAGCGTGGAGAATAGCGAACTACACACTGCTTTGGTGTCTGTATCGCGCCAAAAGCTGCCAATGTTA
>JAFLJL010005661.1:7500-13143 GCA_018398815.1 Conus ventricosus | reverse complement strand
CGGGTTCAATTAAAAGAAGAAAATAAGTGATAATGAAGAGAAAGAAAAGGATAAAAAATGGAAAAAAAAATAGAAAGTAGATGAATGAAAAGATGTAGAAAGAGAACGGGACAATAGTAAACAAGGAAGAAAAATAAAGTGATGTTACCGATTGATAATACCACAATCTTAAACGGGTGAAATAACGGTAACGTTTTGGGTAGAGTTAGGCGCTAACCCAGCAAAAAATGGAAATGAAAAAAAAATAAATGATCAAACGCAAAAAAACCAACTGGGTTGAAAGTGGAGTGATGCCCGTCTGGAGAGGAAAAAAAAAGTCCAGTTACCCCCCCCCCCCCCCCCCCCCGCCCCCCCCCCCCCCCCCCCCCCCCCCCCCCCCCCCCCCCCCCCCCCCCCCCCCCCCCGCGCCAGACAATGGAACGAACGAAGGAGGAACCTTCTGGGTTGTTAGTTAATTGTTCGTTCCTTCTGTTTGGGATGCCTACTAGCGTAACTTCGTTTTTTTTCCCCTTACTTAGTTTGGTTGCTTTGGGTCTGACGGCAAGCTCCCTCTTTTCTTTTCTGCCAGTGATTCCAGTCTTGCAGACTTCGTATGCACGTGCGGCCTATGAAGCGTTGCGGGGTCAAGAGGTGCGCGGTCATATGGAAGGTATTAGCTACATTTAGCCCCCAAAATAGGATGGTTTTCCCATGAAAACGGCTATCATTCTTAGGAAAACGGGATTAAAATTTTTACCTTTGAGGATCACAACTGTTTGCCTTTTGATGCTTGTTCCCTGTTTCCTCCAGGATCAGAAGTGGTTTCTTTATTTTCAAAAGGAGAAAAATTTTTTTATTGTTGGTTTTGTAAAGGGGTTTGGGGGGGGAAGGTGGGGGGGGGGGGGGGGGGGGGGGGGGGAGGGGGGGGGGGGAAACAGTTTACCTTTAAAGACAACAACGAAAATGGGGAAAAAACGTTAAGGTTTAATCGGAATCGCAACTTTTTTTTCTCTCTCTGCGCTTGACAAGATAAAGAGCGATCATTGTAGTTTTTCCTGTCGACGGGCGTTTTCCTCGCGTTTTAAAACTTTCTTCCGTGGAAAACAAGAGTAACAGTTATTATTCCAAGGAAAAATAGGGGGGAAAACGATTGTGATCCGGAGGGGAAAAAAAAAGGAGGAAAGGGTGGATAATCCTCAGGGTAACGGGGGGAAAGATCTGATCCCTAGGAAAATAGTTGCGATCCGAGGTTAATATCTGCACTCCTTTTTGGCTATGTTTCCTCGAGAATCGTAGCTCTTTTTCCCTTTTCTTTCTCATTTCAGCGCCTATCTTGCGCTGAAGTGTTTGAAGATAAGTGATAGCTCGTTCATTTTCGTTGTCCTAATTGTTTTGTATCTTGCCTGAAGAAGACCTAAGAGGTCGATAACGCGTCGTGTTTTGTCTTGTGATTCATTTGTGCACGTTTTTTTTGTTGTTGTTGTTGTTGTTGTTGTTTTTTCGGTTCGCTATTATTTACTTAAGATTTCTTTTTCCAGAGGAAAACAGCTATTATCTATCGTCTTTCGACGCCAGTGTGGTCCCATAGCAGGCAGCTTCATTTCTTCTCTCCCTTTGATTTCAGTCTGGCAGAATTTCTACTGCACGTGCGCCCGCGGAGCGCTCGCTGTTGGTCAATAGGGGTGCCCGGTCAGGCTGAAAAAAGATGGGCTGTTGAAGGGACAGGTGACCGCACGAAGAAGGAGTAGTGTGCTATGTGTGTGTTTATTTGAACCCTGATAGAGTCGCTGGCCTGTATCAGGTATCTCCTTGGCTTGCTTTCAGTCTCTGCGGGCTTGCTGCCTACTGTTTTGACAGGAGTGTCTAGGGTCGTTGGTTCTGACAGTAAGTCTCATTGTTCTGCTTTTTTTTTTTTTATATATAATTTTTCAGTCCTGCAGGACTGCTGCAACTTCTGTGCTGTGCGACAGTGGGGGCTGGGGCTGGGGGGGGGGGGGGGGGGGGGGTATACTGAGCTGACAAAATCTGATAGAGACTGGCGTTATTGTTTATGTTCTGTCCTGCAAGATTGCTGTACTTCTGTCGAACAGAGTGACAGCAGTTTCAGTTCCATGTTGTTTAAAGCCCACCGAGGAGAGAGAGAGAGAGAGAGAGAGAGAGAGAGGGGATATCAGGGCTGCTATAAGCTTCCTAATATAACTTACGTCGGGTACGGAATATAGGGTGCAGGGTACACACGCAAAATTAGAACACTTTTTTTTTTGCCCCCCCCCCCCCCCCCTTTTTTTTTTTTTTTCTCTCCTGTGATGTCTCGTTGTTTGCGTGCTTGGAGTCTGAAATTGTGGCTAGGTGAATTGGTACCGTAAGCAGCATTCGTTTGGAGTTGTAGGCGTGAAAGTGTCTCATCATCATGGGATCAAGAACCAGTTGTTGTTTGTTGTTCGCTGTTTACTGTTCCCTGTCTCGTGTAAGATTTCGTTTGGCGTCACTCAAACGAGGTGATCTGTGATCGTTTTCTGGTCTACCGTGTTATACTGTTTGACAGTGTTCAAGATCAATGCGCCATTCATGAATACATGTCGATTTTGAGGAGAGAGAGAGAGAGGAGGGGAGAGAGAGAGAGAGGAGGAGAGAGAGAGAGAGAGATACGTGTGCGCGTGTGTGTGTGTGTGTGTTGTGTGTGTGTGACAGGAGAGGAGAGAGAGAGAGAGAGAGAGAGAGAGAGAGGAGAGAGAGAGAGAGTGCATGCTTGTGTGCGTGTGTGTGAGGCATGGGAAATCTTGTGAACACCATTTCACGGAGAATGCCTCTTTGTTTGTTCTATGTGCCTTGAGGTGGTGGCATTTATGCTAGAAAAAAAAAAAGGTGTCGTAAGCTGCATTCGTTCTGGAGTTGTGGGCGTGTAAATTATCTCGTCATGGAAGCAAGAGTTGTCTCATCATGGAAGGGAAGAGTTACCCCCCTTTGTTTCCTTGTCCAGTCCTGCAGGACTGCTGCAGCACTTCCGTGGATAAGCGAGCGCATCGCAGACCTGACGGCTCGGACAGCAAGCTGTTTCCTGTTGGTTCTAGTCCTGCAGTCTAGCTGCTGTGCAGGCTGTCGGCTGTTCTGTGAGCCGCTGACAACCGAGCGGGCAGGTCAGGTTGCTTTTAAATCCAGGGACAGCGGCACTCAGAGTCTTTGAAATGTATTCCCTCGTCTACAGCGATGTTTGCTGCCGTGTGTGTGAGTGTGTGTGTGTGTGTGTGTGTGTGTGTGTGTGTGTGTGTGTCTGTGTGCGTGCGTGCGTGCGTGCGTGCGTGCGTGCGTGTGAGTGTGTGTGTGTGTGTGTGCGCGTGAGTGCGCGCGTCTGTGTGTGTGTGTGTGTGTGTGTGTGTGTGTGTGTGTGTGCGCGTGAGTGCGCGCGCGCGCGCGTGTGTGTGTGTGTGTGTGTGTGTGTGTGTGTGTGTGTGTGTGTGTGTTTATGTGCGTGCGTGCGTGCGTGCGTGCGTATGTGTGTGTGTGTGTATGTGTGCGTGCGTGCGTGTGTGCGTGCGTGCGTGCGTGTCTGTGTGTGTGTGTGTGTGTGTGTAACAGCCAGGTGTCTTTTTCCTCAATGTGTTCTGGTCAGGGGATATTCTCTACCCATCATGGTGTCGTTTTCCATCCCAAGTTTGAACCAGCACCAGTGATGGCCGTGCAGTTGTTAATGCTCGCTGGTGTTGGCATTGTATTCACGCGCACAAAGAATCGTGGAAAGAGCAACAACAAAACAACAACAAACAAAACAAACAAACAGCAAAGAGGTGTCGCCTTCCAGGCAGGACGTACAATGACGTCTGCAAGCTTAGAGACTGAGAAACAACAACAGCAACAACAACCACAACAACAAAAACAACAAATGCTAATGACAGGTCAGGGAGAGGGGAGAGGCGATAGGTGACTGCACGATTCGGCATGAGAATTCGTTGCGGAATTTCAATCAGTGATTGTTTTTTGTTTTTTTGTTGTTTTTTTCGCTGCGAGCTAAACACAAGATAAAATCCCGCCGAGCGAAGGATTTCTGAGAAGAAAAAAAAGTATGGCAGAAGAAGAGACAGAAGAAGACGTGCTGGACAAACAAAAATTAGGGAGTGGACAGGTCTGATTGTAGAAGAGGGCGTGCTGGACTCTGTACAAAAACATTGGGGAGTGGACAGGTCTGATGGTCTTTTAGCAGGTCTCTCACAGGACCCCAGAGAACCGCAACGGCACGATAGTAGCGGAGGCGCGTGTGTGGTAGTATGTCAGCTTCCGAGAATGTTGCAGAGCGCATCATCTTGTGAGGGCGAAAGGACATACGCATCAGTATTTGCAGTAATTGGGAGTTTTACGTGCGTTACACACACACGCACGCACGCACGCACGCACGCACACACACACACACACACACACTCTCTCTCTCTCTCTCTCTCTCCCTCTCTAACACACACACACACACGCACGCACGCACGCACGCACGCGCGCGCGCGCGCGCGCACACACACACACACCAACACATACACACACACACACACACACACACACACACAGAACCTACGTTAGAGAGTGATGAGGGGAGAGAAGAGAACTTACCTATGTGCTAGAGAGAGAGGGAGAGAGAGAGAGAGAGAGAGAGAGAGAGAGAGAGGAGAGAGAGAGAGAGAGAGAGAGAGAGAAACTACGTTAGAGAGTGAGGGGGGAGAGAGAGAAAATGGTGAGGGAGAATTTACCTTTGTGTTAGAGAGAGAGAGTTTACGGGCGTGAGAGAGCGAGATAGAGACAGACAGACAGACAGACAGAGACAGAGAGAAAAGAGAAACAACAACAACAACAAATTATAAAACAAACAGTGTGTCCAGATTATGTAGGCGTGCACTTGACGATCGCAACGCGCGCTTTTTGACCGTGGCGCGTGCACTTTATATGAGCAGTGCGCGCTTAATGCATCACTTGATAATGCGATCGCCACAGACAGGGAGGAAGGATGGAGCAAGGTGAAGATGTCACCCGCCGTGCCTCACTTCAGTAACCGCTGTGTGCACACCATTATACATGCTTCTCGCTTGTTGTGTAGATCGAAAGGTAACGATTGGAACAGTTTGCGATGGAACAGAAATTGTGAGTTTTTAACAAATCTCTCTCTCTCTCTCTCTCTCTCTTTTTTTTTTTTTTTTTTTTTTCTTCTCGCGCGTGCGCGCGGTTGAAAAAAGAAGCATTTTAACGAACTTGAAAAAGAAGCATTTTAACGAACTTGTTTAGTCTAATACGAAAAGCAGATCAATCTCATCAACCGTGTAGAGCAATCGGAATGCCAATGCTAACATGATATCTGTGAAAGATCTGTGTTTTGAATACCGAAATATGCATGTTTATAAAGATGCTTAATCAACAGTAACATCTGACAGTCTATTCTTAGTAACTTAGATGCTTTAAAGGGTTTTTGTTACGATGAAAAGATACTTTCTGACATGGACATCCCACTAATGTCTGTCCATGAAGTGCATGATTCTTCAGTTCATCTAAAGGAATCATGCTCTCGTGGATTCATGACACTGTTTTTTGTTGTGTGTGTGTTTTTTTTTTATAGTGCAGTTCCGTTTATTTTTGAGAAATATACATATTCAACCTTTCCTTACGTAAACATCGAGATTACAAAACCTTTCA
>JAFLJL010005660.1:0-27093 GCA_018398815.1 Conus ventricosus | reverse complement strand
TCTTCTCTCTCCCTCCTCTCTCTCTTCTCTCTCTCTCTCTCCTCTCTCTCTCGCTCTCTTTCTTCCCCCCCCCCTCAACTTTCGACGTTATAAATCACGAATTTTCACGGGGGAAAACTGTGTATTAACTATCTCTCAACAAACGAAAACTTATTTGTTCCCTGTTTTTAAAGATGACGATTAGTATCTTTAAATGTATCTGTATTGATTTCGTTTCCAGACAAGTTGGTATACCTCAGGATTTGCAACTGTTACTTTCTTTGTTCGCTTGTTTTGTGTTCTTTTGCTTTGCTTTGTTTTGTTTGTTTGTTTTCATTTTACATTAGTGATCTACCTGTAGTGTTAAAACAATATTGTGCCGTTGATAATTCTGACATTTGGTTGGTTTGCTTTATCCTGTGAACCATATCCTTCTTCGCGTTAAAGACACTCAACTCGACCCCATTTTCGCTATCCTCTTAAAGCTGAGGTCTTGTTGATTATGTTGACAAAGATGTGCGAATCCTGTATATAACAACAGAAGAGTGAAGTTTTCAGTCATAAACTGTTAAAATAATAATTGACTGGAACCTGTCTTGGTAAATGTATCTAAAAATTCTATTCGGTGAAAAAGAAATGTAAGAAAGGAAACACACACAAAACCGGTAAAAGTGGGGGAAAAAAGGGGTTAAAATTAAAGAATGGGAAAATGAAATTTTACGTATATCAATAAAATTTTATGTGTTTTTATTTTGCCATTGAAGAAAGCATGTTCTGCATGTGTTTGAGGAAAATAAGGGGGTGTAAGGCGCTCCTTGCCCTGCAGGTAACTGTAGAACTGTAGCCCACGACAAATCCACGTCACCACATGTTGCCTTATGTTTAGCTATGAGGTTTGACATTAATGACCGAGAACAGATCCTGATGCACACATTGGAATTATCATGGTGACTTGTTTACGTGTGAAGCTAGGTTATGTGAAGTTATGTTGACCGTCATGGGTGCATGTGTGTGTGTGTGTGTGTGTGTGTGTGTGTGTGTGTGTGTGTGTGTGTGTGTGTGTGTGTGTGTGTGTGTGTGTGTATGCGCGCGTGCGCGCGTATGTGTGTGTTGTGTGTGTGTGTGTGTGTGTGTGTGTGTGTGTGTGTGTGTGTGTTGTGGGTGGTGAGAGAGAGAGAGAGAGAGAGAGAGAGAGAGAGAGAGAGAAGAGAGGAGAGAGAGAGAGAGAGAGAGAGAGAGAGAGATGAAGAGACAGAGACAGAGACAGACAGACAGACAGACAGACTCACCTTGAGAAAGCTAACAGACTGTATGACACAGGTCAGATGAGCACAACTGCAATCACTTTGTCCACAGAAATCCTGCCTGGTTTCCCCTGTCAGCAAGGCCAGTGCATCAAAGGAGCAGTGTGTCTGCGTGGCTATTGCAGTAAAGCATTGTCTGTCTGTCTGTCTGTCTGTCTGTCTGTCTGTCTGTCTGTCTGTGTCTGTCTGTCTGTCTGTCTCTGTCTGTCTGTCTGTCTGTCTGTCTGTGTCTGTCTGTGTCTGTGTCTGTCTCTGTCTGTCTGTCTGTCTGTCTCTGTCTGTCTGTCTGTCTCTGTCTGTCTGTCTGTCTGTCTGTCTGTCTGTCTGTGTCTGTCTGTCTGTCTCTGTCTGTCTCTGTCTGTCTGTCTGTCTGTCTCTGTCTGTCTGTTTGTCTGTCTCTGTCTGTCTCTGTCTGTCTGTCTGTCTGTCTGTCTGTCTGTCTGTCTCTCTCTCTCTCTCTCTCTCTCTCTCTCTCTCTCTCTCTCTCTCTCTCTCTCTCATTTTACCTATGATTGAATCAAAACATTTTAGCTGTTGATTTGTATATTGAATCCATGTCTGATGCTATCGCAGAAAAAGAAGCGCCCAAACCTTATACACTCACGAGATATAGATGGGACCAACTAAAGAAAATCGAGTTTACAAATAAAATACAATGCGACTATGCTAAGAACTTACTACACCAAGCCATAACTTTGATTCAAAGAAATATGAATGAAGCGCTTAGTAAGTTTAATGAATGCTTGTATTTTGCTGGCGAATGTATGAAGAAAACATCTGTTGTTCGAGACAAAAAGCACCATGTTTGGTTTGATCAGAATGTAGACATGAAAGGAAAATTGTTCGACAAAATTTGAGAAAAATATGCAATGTACATATTTATAAAGACGATCTTACGTATACTCAAAAGAAAGCAGATCTCGACAGAGACAGGGGACTATATGCACAGAAAAGAAGAGAATATAAAGAACTTCTTAGACTAAAGAAAAAATCGCATAGAGAGAAAATAGTCAACGATTTGCAAAATAACCTGAACAATCCACAGAAATTTTGGAATACATCCGTTCAGTACGTCCAAGATGTGGAATACAAAACTACAATTAGTCTAGAAGAATGGTATAAACCATTTCAAAGATGTGTTTAATTCTCTCCCCAATGACGCACCGGATATTCAAATGGTGAATTTTCATAGTTCAGATATTGTTATTGATAGAGATTCCGAAGCTTTTAAACGAGCCAATTTCAACAGAAGAGGTGAGGGATGCTGTTAAAGCATTGAAAATCAATAAGGCCTCGGGGCCAGATGGGTTAATTGGAGAATTCTTTGAGAATAGTATAGAGCAAACTTTACCTTTTCTTACAACCTTCTTTAACTTTATTTTTGATCATGGTTTGTTTCCAGATGAGTGGTGTTTTTCAATTATACAGCCTTTGCATAAAAAGGGACATTTAAATAACACTGACAACTACAGAGGAATATCATTATTAAATATCTGTAGCAAGCTGTACAGTTTTATTCTGAATAAACGTATCACAAAGTGAATAGATGACAATAATATAATTGGGGAAGAACAAGCTGGTTTCAGAAAAGATCATTGTACATTTGACCATATATTTACACTTTCAGCCATGATTCAGAAGCAATTATTGCGACATAGGAAACTGTATGTAGCCTTTATTGATTTTCGCAAAGCCTTTGACTCTGTGTGTAGGGTAAGCTATGGAAGATACTGCATACGAATGGTTTAAATGATAAATTGTTTAAAAAGCATTAAAAAGTATGTATAATACTGTGATGGCAAAAGTGCGTACTGGAGGTGACCTGACTGAGGCCTTTTTGTGTCCACGGGGTTTGAAACAAGGGGAGGTGTGTTCACCAGTTTTGTTTTCACATGTTTATAAATGAACTAAAAAAGATATTATCAATAATGGAAAACATGGAATCCAATTGTCACTGATTTTGTTGAATTGCTCATATTACTTTTTGCAGATGATGTTGTATTATTTTTGATAGTGTGATTGGTCTCCAAAACCAGCTGAACATCTTAAGTCGACAGCAAAAAGACTCGATTTATACTTGTTAATTTAGAAAAAATCTAATGTGGTTGTTTTTCGAAATGGTGGATACTTGTCTTTATCTGAGAAATGGTCTTTCGATGGAGAGAAACTAGTTATTGTCAATATGTATAAATACCTGGGTATATATCTTTCAACAAGGCATACCTTTTCTCACACACTTAATGACCTTGCAAACCGCGCTAGAAAAGGCATCTTAGCTATAATCAAAGTTCTCTGGACTGTAGGTGAACATTCACCACAGGTTTTTTTTCAAGATGTTCGATTGCCAAATACAGCCAATTTTGACATATGGATCAGAAATTTGGGGACTATCAATTGACCAAGAGCCCATCGAAAGAATTCATCTATGTGCCCATAAAACGGTTTATGGGGGTTAGCCCAAAGTCACCAAGGCAACTGATATATGGAGAAACTGGTAGGCATCCTCTTATGTAAACACTTATTTACGATGCATACGTTATTGGCTACGATCTTGTTGCTATGGAAGAGTCTAGATATCCAAAAAAAGCTTACAATATGTTATTATCATTGCAAAATCAGAATTATGTCACATGGCTTGTCGTGTTAGAGATGTTTTATATAATTTGGCTATGAATAGTTTGGAAGCACAAGGTGTGGGAAGCGTAAAATTATTCTCTCAGAATTTAAACTTAGACTTATTGACTCATTTTAACAAGATTGGCATGCTGCACTGGAGACCCATAGTTTCTTTGATGTATACTCAACTTTTTGTTCTACATTTTCTCCAAAAGTATATTGTTTAAGCTTAAAACGTGTATTTGCGAAAATGTCTTGCAAGATTTCGAAATTGGTATGTCTCCCTTAAAACACAGCTTCTTGCATATGAATCATCTCTAAACAACCGTAATAACCAATTGTCCATTTTGTTTAAATGCTCTTGAAACTGAAGTTCATTTTCTTTTCATATGCCGGAAATATAACGATTTGAGGGATGAATTAATACCTGATAGTACTGCAGATACCCATCATTATTCAAACTTTCTTTGATTCTTGCCAATGAAAATGAAAATGTGATTGTGAATATTTCTGTGTTTGTGTATAAGGCGCTGAGTTTGAGAAACCAATGTCTTAATAGTCTGTAATTAATCTAATGTGTATCTGGCTCGCTCACTCTCATTGTTTTGGGCCAGAGGCCTGACAATTAAATTTTTTTGACTTTGACTTTGACTTTGACTCTCTCTCTCTCTCTCTGTCTCTCTCTCTCTCTCTCTCTCTCTCTCTCTCTCTCTCTCTCTCTCTTTCTCTCTCTTTTCTCTCTCTTCGGGTGAACTTTACCCTCCCTCTCTCTCTCTCTCTCTCTCTCTCTCTCTCTCTCTCTCTCCCTGTCTCTCTCTCTCTCTCTCTCTCTCTCTCTCTCTCTCTTCTGGTGAACTGTTACCCCCCCCCTCTCTCTCTCTCTCTCTCTCTCTCTCTCTCTCTCTCTCTCTCTCTCTTTGGGTGAAACGTTACCCCCCCCTCTCTCTCTCTTCCTGATTGTCAGGGACATCCTCTGTAGCACTTTTATCCTTGACGGGTTGAGAGTTAGTTGATATCTTTCAGTTACTATCAACGAGAAGAGTACACTCACAGAACCAGAATGATTATATTTCACAGCCTGCAGGAGATGGTCCCTATTCCTTTACATTGATTTCGTGGTCAGTCGAGAAAAACGAAAGGCCTCTGAAACCGTGCCTATCAAAACTCGCTACGTGGAAGGGATATATATATATATATATATATATATATATATATTATATATATTATATATATATATATATATATATATATATATATATATATATATATATATATATATCACCCTCCCGTGCTTTTGACTTCTGCCACAGCTGTGCAGGGACAGTTAGACCGATCCGGGGTCTTCACAGAGGACCTTGCTGACAAGCCGCAGGTCAATGTGGGCGAGGAGCACTGTGGAGACGACGATAGTGGAGGAGGACAGTGCTGTGGTGAGACACTCCACTCATGCATGTAGTGAGGAGAACAGTGCTGTGGTGAGACACTCCACTCATGTATGTAGTGAGGAGGTCAGTGCTGTGCTGAGACACTCCACTCATGCATGTACTGAGGAGGACAGTGCTGTGGTGAGACACTCCACTCATGCATGTAGTGAGGAGCACAGTGCTGTGCTGAGACACTCCACTCATGCATGTAGTGAGGAGAACAGTGCTGTGCTGAGACACTCCACTCATGCATGTAGTGAGGAGAACAGTGCTGTGGTGGTACACTCCACTCATGCATGTAGTGAGGACAGTGCTGTGGTGAGACACTCCACTCATGCATGTAGTGAGGACAGTGCTGTGCTGAGACACTCCACTCATGCATGTAGTGAGGAGAACAGTGCTGTGCTGAGACACTCCACTCATGCATGTAGTGAGGAGAACAGTGCTGTGGTGGTACACTCCACTCATGCATGTAGTGAGGACAGTGCTGTGGTGGTACACTCCACTCATGCATGTAGTGAGGACAGTGCTGTGCTGAGACACTCCACTCATGCATGTAGTGAGGAGGACAGTGCTGTGCAGAGACACTCCACTCATGCATGTAGTGAGGAGGACAGTGCTGTGGTGGTACACTCCACTCATGCATGTAGTGAGGAGAACAGTGCTGTGGTGAGACACTCCACTCATGCATGTAGTGAGGACAGTGCTGTGCTGAGACACTCCACTCATGCATGTAGTGAGGAGGACGCTGAGAACGAGGCTGAACCCTTTTTTTGTGACGTCATGCACGTGAAAAACAATGTGGCACCATGGAAGACGAGCTGGATGTGACAGAATGGCATTGGTCTGCGGAGCTAGGCTCACGACCTGAATAGACAGCCGTATGATCCGGAAAGGAAGAACGACAAGACATCAAGGAAAAGTAGGCTGCTCTGCAATCAGACCTGAAGTGTCTTGAATTCTAGGTCGACAATTTGGTGTGCAAATCGAAATAATTTTGTGGAGTTTTGCTACCCAGCAATCAAGCCTGGAGTCTCTTGAATTTCAAGCTGACAATTTCGAGTGCAAATAGAAAAGAAAAAGTTCAATTTTACAACACCAAAACGAATCTGTTGAAGATAGTAACGGCTTTTTTTTAAGGATCTGTGCATTACCAGAGTGGAATCCCGTGAGTAATGTCACTTTCGACAGGATGTGAGTTGCTAACAGTAAAGAAAAGTCACTTGTTAATGCGAGATGCACCGTCCGTAAAGATACGAGAAACATCCTTACAGACGATTGCAATCTGAAAGGTAGCAGATCTCTTACTCACGAGGTGAAAATCTAGCTCAACGTTATGTTTACTTTTGAAAAAGAAAGACGACGTTGGGATGATGCCCCTCTTTATCTCTTTCATTCTCTTTCCGTCTTTCCTTTAATCAGACAGAAAGGCGTGGACAATGAATGCCCATGTGTGTGTGTGTGCGTGTGTGTGTGTGTGTGTGTGTGTGTGTGGTGTGTGTGTGTGTGTGTGTGTGTGTGTGTGTGTGTGTGTGTGTGTGTGTGTGTGTGTGTATGTGTGTGTGTGTGTGTCAGTACAACACTATGTTAATCTGACATGTAAATGGTTTCAGTCAGTCAGTCAGTGTGTGTGTGTGTGTGTGTGTGTGTGTGTGTGTGTGTGTGTGTGTGTGTGTGTGTGTGGTGTGTGTGTGTGTGTGTCCTTCATTTAACGTCTATCCACTATTCGTGATATTAGACAAAAAAAAAAAAAAAAAAAGTGAATGTGTACGGAAGTAATTGCGAGCGTGCACATAATGTGTGTATGTGTATATGTATGGGTGCGCGTGCACGCGAGTGTGGTGTGTGTGTGTGTGTGTGTGTTGTGTGTGTGTGTGTGTGTGTGTGTGTGTGTGTGTGTGTGTGTGTGTGTGTGTGTGTGTGTGTGTGTGAGTGAGAGAGTTATGGATGTGTAAGTGTGTGAATATCTTTACACAAGTCATAAGAGAAGATTAACATGAAACAAAATACTTATAACCAACAACTAACTAATCAATTAAAGTCAAAACGGATGACAGTATTAAAGAAAAAAGAAAAACAAACAAAACAAAACAAAAATCCTTTGCTCCCCCCTCCCCCCGACCATTTTATTCACCCACCCACCCCCTTCCTTTCTTATCCCCCGCAAATAAAGTTAATAAAGAATATTATAAGTATTTTCCAATGGGGGTGCGTTCTAAGTGTACAAAGAATTCGTACGTTAAAGCTGGTGACTGAAAAAATGGCCTGCACAGTATTTTGCTTCAATACTGGAATGATTTTTTTTTCATATCATTTGCATGAAACAATATGAACTGGAGTAATCTTGTTTCCACATACGCAAACTATGTTCTTTACATATTTTGTTTTAAATGCATTAAGCTTCCACCTGTGCATTAATGAGAGTAATTTTCTATTAAGATTAAAATTCTCTTTGATTCTTTTAATATCAAACTGTTCTTTATATTACGTGATCTACCATACTATATTCAAAAGCTTTCCAGATATGCGACTTAACCAAGTTACACTGTTCACGTACTGATAAGGGGAAATCAAACAGTTTCGAATCAAAACTATTTTTGGCTCCACGTTTAGCTGCCCTGTCTACTTTTTCATTATAATGAAAAGAACAATGTGAAGGAATCAACAAAAAGCTACATGGGTTCCTCTTGCAATTAACATGTGTATCTTACAACTTATCTCTATGATCATTTCAGGTCTTGTGTGCAGTTGAAAAACTTTTAATGCCTGAAGAGCTGATTTAGAATCAACACAGAACAGAATTTGAAATATTGTTTTTGGAAGTTTAAAAGGTAATTTAAAGCCAGGAGTATCGCTGTTAATTCTGCTGTAAATATCGATTTGTTAATTCCGATATAAAATGATTTTTCTACTCTTAAGTCTGGTATTAAGAATGCACAACTGCTTGTTTATCAATGCACGAACCGTCTGTGTATATTTTAAATAATTTGAATAGTTCTTTTCAACATGGCATTTGATATAGCTTGCTAACATGTTTATGTTTTCATCTTTTTTCATATTGGTATGTTCATATCAAAATGTGCTTTATTAAGCTCCCATGGTGGGTATAGGAGAAAATAACGGTCTAATGGATAGAGCATCATTATCGATTGAAACTCCGGAATCAGTATATACTTTTTGACGTGTACGTTGCCAGTGTTTTTTGAGAAGCTATAGATTTGGCTCTTTTAGGAAAATCAATATTCGACCTCATTTTTATTTCAGATCTAATGTGCGTTTTATTAGTTGTACTCTTGATAACAAATTTACAACACGCTAACTCTCTGTATTCATCTAAGGGAAGCATCTGCGCTTCATAATACGTACGAGAAGATGATGCATGCACCGGAAGGCCAAGTGCTAATTTCAATGCCTTGCATTCAATACTTTCAAGCTTTTTCAATAGGTATTTGGGAGCGCTAAAGATTACTTCTTGGGCATATGTTATTTTCGACCTCATTAAAGATTTACATAGAGTTATCAATGTAGATGAACTCTGTCCCATTTTTTTTAGAGATAATTTTAAGGAAATTTAATTATTTTCCTCGCCTTTGTTAATAAGTATTCAATATGAGCGTTCCATGATAGTTTAGATGTAAAATGGACTCCTAGGAATTTAACTTCTGTCACATATTTAAGAGGTGTTTCGCCCAATGTAAAAAACAGGCAGTTTTTCTGGATTATTACCTCTATTGAAAAGAATTATATTTGTTTTTTCAATAGATAATTTTAATCCATTTAACTTCATGTATTCCGCCATCCTATTTAGTTCGTTTTGATAGATCTTTCTGATGAAATTTATATCACGCTGTGGAGTTTTCTTTTTAAGAGTTACTTCCATCCACTGCAAATGTCGTCTGCATATTGAACGAGAACTACTGTGTGTGTGTGTGTGTGTCTCTCTCTCTCTCTCTCTCTCTCTCCTCTCTCTCTCTCCTCTCCTCTCTCTCTCTCTCTCTCTCTCTCTCACTGTGGTGTGTGTGTGTGTGTGTGTGTGTGTGTGTGTGTGTGTGTGTTGTGTGTGTGTGTGTGTGTGTGTGTGTGTGTGTGTGTGCAGAATTCCAGGTGCAGTATGGCGAGGACTGCTCTGGTTGTTCTTAAAGGATGTGCTGTGAATTGACGTGTGACACGAGGCTGGTCACACCTGCAGTGAGTATCCGCCCATCTTCTCCTCTCTCTCTCTCTCTCTTCTCTCTTCTCTCTCTCTCTCTTCTCTCTCTCTCTCTCTCTCTCAAGTAAACAGGAGAGGAGAGAGAGAGAGAGAGAGAGAGAGAGAGAGAGTAGAGAGAGAGGAGAGATGAGAGAGAGAGAGAGTTCTAAAGTATTATGTGTGAAACGGCCGTAACAGAAAGGTCCACAATGATAGTCACAATAACTCACTCGTTGTATGGACACAACGTCTGAACAATAAACCATCTGAAGTCTGAAGTCTGAAGTCTCTCTCTCTTCTCTCTCTCTCTCTCTCTCTCTCTCTCTCTCTCTCTCTCTCTCTCTCTCTCTCTCTTCTCTCTCTCTCTCTCCGTCTCTCTGTCTCTGTCTCTCTCTCTTTCGCTCTCTTTCTCTCTCCGTCTCTCTGTCTCTGTCTCTCGCTCTCTGTTCTCTTCTCGTCTCTGTCTTGTCTGTCTGTCTCTCTGTGTCTCTGTCTGTCTGTCTGTCTGTCTGTCTGTCTGTCTGTCTGTCTCTGTATGTGTCTCTCTCTCCGTCTCTCTGTCTCTGTCTCTCTCTCTCTTTCGCTCTCTTTCTCTCTCTCTCCGTCTCTCTGTCTGTGTCTTCGCTCTCTCTCTGTTCTCCGTCTCTCTGTCTCTGTCTCTCTCTGTCTGTCTCTGTGTCTCTGTGTCTGTCTGTGTGTGTGTCTGTCTGTCTGTCTGTCTCTCTCTCTCTCATACCAGTGCGGTGTACATAACATTTCTAACGCCACGTTTCTCGATATTGAATGGACTGCATCAAGGACGGTGAAAGACAGCTGATGTACAGCTGTCACGTAGCAGACTCCGAACGTGTTGTGGTCTGACTTCTTTTACTGGCATTGGAGCTGATTCCGACCTACGGTCACAGGAAGGCGTCTTTTTAGTAACGAGTGTGGGTGAACAAGGTCGGGCAGGGACAGCAGCATACCACTGAAAAGGAATAGAAACTCCTGGATTTTTCTTTTATCCAGAGGAACAGGACGGACATGACCTTTTGCCCTTTTTCTTGTGGAAACCCATAACAGACACAGTGTTACTGGCGAACTCACTGTCAGAGTTTGCATGACCTTTTGCCCTTTTTCTTGTGGAAAACCATAACAGACACAGTGTTACTGACGAACTCACTGTCAGAGATTTGCATGACCTTTTGCCCTTTTTCTTGTGGAAACCATAACAGACACAGTGTTACTGACGAACTCATTGTCAGAGATTTGGCCAGAGAAAGCTCATGAGAATTCTTTGTAAGTCCTGCACACAGTACATGACCAGCTGCAATATCATCACTGTGCATCACACAAGACAGGCTAACAGGGGGCTGAGGAACCTGTCCTGCTCCAATATCATCACTGTGCATCACACAAGACAGGCTAACAGGGGGCTGAGGAACCTGACCTGCTCCAATATCATCACTGTGCAACACACAAGACAGGCTAACAGGGGGCTGAGGAACCTGTCTGCCCCAATATCATCACTGTGCAACACACAAGACAGGCTAACAGGGGGCTGAGGAACCTGCCGAGAGGGCGAATTGGCATCCTGAAAATGACGGTTAAAAACAATCCATGACACGAAGTGCATTTCACGATAACTGCACCGAAAACAAGAACACAAAAAAAAACAAACAAAGCAAAACAAAACAAAACAAAATAAAACAAAACAACAACAAATATAAAACAACCAAAACAACAACAACAAACAACAACAACAACAACAAACAACAACAACAACAACAACAAAACCCAACCAAACTGCGTGAGTCAGCAGCCAAGACAGAACAAATAATGATCAGAAACTCTCATTGATGTTAAAGAATGACGTCACAACGTTTAAAATATTCAGGGGATCATGGCCTTGAGTACAGAAACTGATAGTATGTAGATGACTTTAATATCTTATATCCAAAGCAGAGTCAGAAGTAAAGCAAGGCTATGGAATTTTAGACATTTAACTGTTTACCAACAAAAAGAGTGATATCTGCATCTTCATCCACCGAACAAGTCTGCTGAACATGCTGTCAAAATGACTTGTACTGTCAACGCAAACAATACTGGAGAAATAGAACGGTCCATACTTTGTCAGCTTCCACACTGACCAGGTCTGTTGTGTGTTCCTTTGTGGAGATCCTCATCGAGAAGACATGGCAACACTTCTTCAGCAGGTCCCAGATGTGCCTTGGGACGTAACATGTCTGGGGGGCCACTTGACTCATCTTGTGTGCCAAAGGCACTGGCCAAGTCGAGTCACATTCGTTGGTTTGGGTTCTTCAGATTGCCCTCCAGATGGCAGTGGCATGTTGGGCTGGAAAGCATTCCTTTCCTAACTGTCAGCCTCCTTCATTCTGCTACCATGTGGTACAGTGAGTGCAATTAGAATTGTGTGTTTTGTTGAAACCTCAGTGGTTTGATGTCTTTCAGTCTGGGAAGGTTTGTTGCACACTCACTATTCATCAACTTTCGTTCAGTAGACCTTCGTCACAGACACTTGATGTCACAGTGTTGCATGACTTGTGGCTTTCTGTCCTATAACGAGCTGGTTGCTGTGGACCTTGACGTCGACCCAAACATCCCAGATGAGCCTTGTTAGCAGAGGCTTTGTTTGGCTTCACGCTAGCTCGACCCCTCTTTCGATTCATCTTATGATGATGCAGTTGGAAAGCAAGGGTTACATGGGTTCTAGGACTTGTCTGTTGGTGAGGTGTTATAGTTCCGTTAGGAGACCCTGGATCACGTGACTAGCCTGGTTTGATCTGCGGAGATGACGGCCTGGAGTTGGGGACACATGGGTGGGTTCGCTGTTCTTCGGCTTTTCAGAAGAACATTTCTGGTCCAAATGCTGACAAGTGGGCATGCTGATTCAGCGAGGGGGGCGAAGGGATGAAAGGCGGCAGATGTGGTTGGGTTCCGCGGGTGGTGGGTTCACCTTTCTCATGCTGTGTCCCTTGTCTGGTTACCTCTACAGTTCCACTTCCTCCAGGTCCAATAGATGTTGGGATATTTTGACCTTTTGTTTTCCTTCTAATTTCCACTTGACAATAATTCAATCCTTGCTGTTGTATCCAGGGTGAATCACTAGTTATGTCATGGAATGTAAACTTTGTGAAAACACTTTACACAATTCTATCTGTTGGCGTTTTTTTTTTCATTTGGTTTCTGTAAACCTGTGGCAGTCACTAACATGCTTGCTGTGTCGGTTCGGATATGAAGTGGACACAGTGGGCTGTAACGCAAATCTGAAGTGTGTGGGTGGAGCATATAACGCGTTCTGATAAAATACCTGCAGTAAGTTACGTTTCTCCATTTTGGGTCTAGGTGTTGTCCTTCTTCTTCTTCCTAAAATACTCGGTTTCACTCAAAAACGAAGTTGGTCACCCAGCGCGCATGTTTAAAAAGTATATATTAAAATAACATAAAAATAGTGCGTCTCAGACTGTTTGCGCCCCCATGGAGCAAATTTGGCAACAAGGAGGTCGCACTCGATATTCAAGAAGTTAAATGCAATTGCCTAATTTCAGCCCAGTTAACAGTAATTAATATGGGGATGTAAAAAAATAGAAAACCCACGAATTATGCAGATCTCAAAACTTGTTGTATCAATTTGTTTTTTAAAAGAGTATGCATTTGTGGCAATCTTGTTGGCACCGGCAGTGAAGTTCCACAGCCGTACAGGAAACTGGGATAAAAGAATTAAGTGGCTGTCAATATTTGATTGCAGGTATGGTATAACATTGACCGCCACTCCTCCTGGTGCTACTTTTATTCATTGCTAGTTGGTTCCATGGATTATCACAATTACTTTAGAAGCTCTGCCTTTGTAGAAGATGTTAAGTTTGATTATTAAAAAGCTCTTTCTCTCATTCTAAGGGTTTCCATTCTATTGTCCTCTTGTTCTACTAGTATTCCCCTTTTCTCTGATGTGGGTTCCTGTTACGAACGTGCTGCTCTCTTATGAATCTTTTCGAGGTGATCAATGTCCTTTAGATCGGTAAGGATCCAAACTGAGCAACATATTCCAGTATGGGTATGTATAACCTAGTGTTTTGTTAGCAGTCGTCTTTAAACCTTTTGGGGGATAGTCATTGATATCATGTATATGAAAGACTAAGATGTTATTTGCTTTCTTACATACTAAAATTGTGGATGTTACTTTCCATTTGAGGGACGGACTATCTATAATCACGGCCTAAAATTTTGCGCATTACGTTTCTTTAAAGAATGTATTATGAAGATATAATCTGATCTATGTTTGGTTGAGCGTTTGTTATCATATTCGCAACAAAACTTGGCACTTTGGGGATGAAATTCCAATTTTCCAAGTATTCTTTCCCACTCTTGTAATGCGTTTAGATCTTCTTGTAGAATGGGTTGGATCATTCTTGTTCTGAGTGTTCTATATCTCTAAGCTTGTCATCTGCATATAAAGCCTTTATAGTAGTTCCAGGGAGAGACGATTTTACTTATGTCATTTATATATAATTAAGGAAAAACAAGGGCCCCAGAACTGTTCCCTGTGGGTTACACCTGACAAGATGGGTTTACAATGGGGATCGACGATCCACTCTTACCACAACTACTTTCTGCGTTCTCCATCGAGGGAATGATCTAGCCCATTATAGCAAGAACCGCCAATGCGATTGTGTTCAAATTTAATAAGGCAGCAGACCCTCATGGTCAAACCTTATCAAAGGCTTTAGAAAAATCTAATAAAATTGCATCTATTTGCTGTTTGGTTGTTACGACACAGTTATTAATAATTCATTGAGCGTTGTTATATATGTTGAGTCTCACAACTCCTTCGCTGTCTAAAACCATGCTAGAGGCGTTATTTAAGAAGTCATATTTATCAAGATGGTCCATATGCTCACTATTTTTTAGTTGTGTTCAAGTAGTTCAGCTGATATGGATGTTATAGAGATACAGGTCTATAGATATCTGCTTTCTGTTTTGTCTCCCTTTTGAATAAGGGGAACAATGCTCGCCATCTCGCCACTCATCAGGGATTACTACCTGGTCAGTGAAGTTTGGTAAAGTAGTTGGTATACTCACTCAGTTCATGCGGCAATTTAATTTTATAGAGCTTGCCAGGATCGCCATTCGGGAACCCAGTAGCTTTGTTTTCTTTTGATGTTGGCAGTATACTTAATTACTCCTGCTTTTTTACTTTGATGTTTTGCATTTCAGGGAGTTTTATCTATCTTCCTTTAGTCTAACGTTTAATTAAAGGTTTGGGATTTGTGGGGAAAACTGAACAAAACTGCTATGTTTAGTAAATTTGCTTTCCCTTCAGGGTACCTGTATTAGGTTTTTCTGGTGCTTTTTCAGGTCTGGGAATCCCAATGATTGTCCTGTCTTTACTCCTTTGTAAGACCTTAATTTCTTGTGTGATGATCACCTTCGTAATCTTCGAATTAACATAATTGGAGTGTGCAAGCCTACATTCTCTCTTAGACATCCTTCTTTCATTGGTTTTATACTGACACCAGTAATCATTTCTGAATTTAGGATGTGTAGTTTCCAATATTTCTTAAAGAAACGATGTTTCCTTCTCAACAAAACGTTTAGTTTTGTAAGTTTATTCCATTGGCTGGTGGTTCTTGCTTGAAGTTATTTTAGTAGGTATGTGTCATCATATATAAATTCCATGTTAGTTTTTTACCTTCCAAAGGTCTCATGTCATTTATTCTTTAACATATTGGGACCCAAAAAAAGACGGACTGAAATTCTTGAGTATCCGGCTATTTTTGGTAAATTGCTGGTTCCTGAGTCTGATTGGTTCGTTTAAAGGGGTTTCTTCGGGGGGAAAGGGTTGAAAGTTGCTCTCTAAGAGTAAATTATGTTCATGATCTACCCAGGCCTGCCAATTAATTCCTGATCTAAACCTATAATGCCCAGAGACTCAGTTGGTAATATAATAAATCCAGGATTGCTTTACCACGTGTTGGGTGCTTCAACTGACTTGATCTAACCTAGGTCTTTGTTGGTATCAAAAACTGAGTATTAATATTTGACTGATTGATTACAATGTATGGCACTTCACCCATTCAATATATGGCAAGTTACAAGTCTTCTCTATTCCATAATATTGCCCGCCTTTTGGGCCAAAACCCATATATTAGAAATGTTCTGCAGATAGGACGAAACAAGATACATTTTCATCTGAGTCTGGTGGGGTCTATAAATACGGATCCATACAATGACAGGTCTCTTTTTCTTTAAATATTAATCTACAAATATAAACTTGCACTTATTTTTGCCTTGATATAAAAACTCACTAGCTAAATTCTTCCTTATGGCAATCAAGAACTCCCCCACCTCTTTTTCCCAAGTCTTGTCCTTTCTATAATTATCAAAATCCTCCATTAGATAGTTCACTGCTGGAGTTCCAGCTTTGAGGTCACTGTAAACGCACTGGACCATTCTACGTTGGGCAAAAAAACACGATACTTTGCTGAGTTTGTAAAAGAGAATTTGCAAAATTCCAGTCCTCGAAATCCGAAATTCTACCCCCCACACTCCTTCTTCCAACTTCACATACCACACACTCACACACACACACAACTCACATCACATCACAAACACTCACTCACACACACCACACACACACACACACACTCACCACACAACACACACTTATGAAATATACTACAGAGGCAGAGAGATTGGCAGCGCATGCGTTCGGTGACTTTCCCAGTGATAGCATCAGGATTCGAATTCTGCTAAGGTGCGACATCGCCTTTGAGTTAAACAAAAAGCACTTAAAGTAATATACCACATCATTGAGAAGCTTCCGTTTTAATTCTTTTTCCATAGCATTGCACTTCACGTTTTCACCTGTTGAATTGCGTTCAAATTGTCTGCTTAACGTGTTATCCAAACTCGATGGAAGGATATTGCGACCAACCCTTTGGGAAGGGATCTGTTCTGCTGACATCACCCCCAAGTAGACTAGAAACTCGTGGGAGGAGGTGGCAGCTGAGAGTCCTCAGAAGAGAAGCCCTTTCAATAGCATGTGTTTCGGCCGTTTCTCCTGCACAACTCTAGGGGGGTTGGGCACACACGTTCATGGACTCGGAGTCCCTCTGCTCTGCCCCTTTTTTTTTTCCCCATCTGGGGACGAGCCATGGCTGGGATTCCGATCCCATGTCCCTCTGGATACTTGCTCATTTTCTAACTTTATGGACTCACGCTTTAACCAACTGAGCCACAGGGACTCTGATATTTGTGTAGGGTAAAGTATCGCCTGTTGTAGGTCACTTTTGTTCCTCCGTGACCAGATCCAGCTTGATCACCTCCTCTGCCGTGCTGACCATTGCTTTCTGGGGCCTTCTGGTTGTTTCCTTCCCTGCAACTGAGTGGCTGTTTTCTGAGGCTGTATGCTGACGTTCCTTACTACTCCCCTGCTCAATTTCTTGCAGTGAGGACTTTGGACGGTTAGCCTTCTACTCCTCAGGCTGTTTGCCAGATCAGTTACTTGTTCAGTCTTGTTGATTTGAGCTGCCTCCATTCCTGGTTCTCTTAGGGCACTGTGAGCTCGAGCATGATCAGTGCCTTTGGTTGACTCTTAGAGTGGACTATGTCTGGTATCATGCCACTCTTGCTGATGATCTCTGGGTGATACCTCTTCCATTCTGGGGAGGTCCTGCAGTTGCATCCCAGTCATCCTGCCCCATCCAGCAGACTCTGCCTGCATGTTTCGAGTGGCCCACTGGAGTTCTTGGCCATGATTTGCTGCCTCCTGCCGTGAGATTGTTGCGGGTGCTTTTGGAGTCTGATTCTCCCTTTTGTGGTGTTGGTACTAGCGCCAGACTACTTGTTACCAATTTCTTTTGTGCACTTGGTTGTGCTCAGGTGTACCTTCCTTGTGCAGGGCTACTTTTACTGAGCTTAGAACATCTCCAACTGTTGGTTTTTACACAGGCAGAGGGGGCATGCAGGATCGTCTGTTTTCCCCCACTTCACCAGGTTTGCATGAGGGCCAGGAAAGGTCATATTGAGATCTGAGAATGAATAGCTGATCCTGTAGAGGGGCCAAGTGCTAAGGTATTTCCAAGTTTGGGGGACTTCTTTGTGAGGGCTGTCTCCCACGTTGTCCTTTTACCTTGTTGGTCTGCTGGACTGCTTTTTGGAGTCCTTTTTTGGTCTTCCTTCTTTTTATCTCCTGTATCTTATGTCTCTTTTAGGCTTTTCCTTTGGATTTGACCAATTCAGTTTTGGTCACCCCCAGTCCTTTGCGCTTCTCGTTGGTCGGTGTGTGTCCTGTTATTTCTCTGCATCTGGAGACTTTCTTTTGCAGAATCCATCTCGCCTCTTGATATTTCCCATTTTCTGCCTGTCTTTGGGGGGTGATTGCTTTACCAACCTTGTCTCCATGAGTCCTCAGATTGCTTTGACAGTCGGATCTTTCCCTGCTTTTTGTATTCCTTCCAGGATGGATTTACAGTGGTTAGTTTAGCTTTGCTTGGCGACAGTACCAGAGCGGATATGGTCATCAGACAGGGGGTGGGACAACCAAGCCAGTTCCTTGTGAAGTGTTGATTTTGGGCTTCCATTGCCTCCACTGTGGCTGGTGCAGATGTTCGCTATATCATCGAGGCCATAGGATCTTTTTGGTCATCAGCATGAACTGCCAGTCACACATGAACCCTTGTCGATTTGACAGTGGAGCCCACACTGGTCAATTGGTCTCCAAGCCTTCTTTCCGCCATCTGCTTGGTTTCTTTTTGCTCCTTTGTGTGTCTTTTAGGGGCGTATCATTCATACCATCTCTTCCAAGGCTCTTAGACTGTGGTTCTTCTGTGGACTGTTGGCATCCATGGCCTGGTTTGGCAACACTGAAGACCACAGATTTCTGGCCTCTTTTCCTGCCTCAGTGAGAGACTCCGTGATTTCTTTGCGTATTCTTCATTTCTGGATGAGGCAACTATGTCGTCCAGCCTCTCCAGACATGACGTGTCTCGTCTTCTTGATGAAATCACTGTTGTGTCATCCATGAAGAGCTCCGTGAGTGGAGGCCTTATCGGTATCCCCATCGCCTAGGTGTCTTGTTTGTCTCGCGTTGTTGGTTGCTGCTTTCAAGATGAGTTTTTCCATTGCCAGCACGAACTGATATCGGGGGAAATTTGCACAGCCCATGCAATGCCCACTTCCATGTTGATCCAATCGTGTGTTTATCTCTTTGGTAGAGAACCGCATTGAGAATCCATTCGATGTACTTCTTGTGCATGTCGCGGATGTTCTTTGAGCACATGGTACATTTCAAGAGCAACTGTATCATCCTCAATGGAGGCACAGATCCTTATGCGTTTGCCAGATCAAGCCATCACTTACGTCCAGGTCCTTCTTTTCTGTTGTGCTTTTTGGATATGTCTGCGTCCCAGATCAATGTGGCGTGTTCTACACAGCCATCCAAGCTGGGATTGCAACCTTTCTGGACTGTCACATCCATAGTACTTGTTTTCCATCAGGTACCTTGGTCAGCCTTGCTGCATGACAGAGAAGAAGATTTTCACCTTCGACGTTCCGTCTGTGATTTGGCCTGAACTGGTGATGTCACTTGAGTTTGCTCTTTGGGGGATGTACACACCATCTGCCGTCATCACTGGCCGCCTGATCTGTGGTTTTCACCTTAGCCGATCGCAGCAGCAATGTGGGGAGCACTCAGCACCTTTGGGAAGTTATTGTAAAAGCTGGGTATAAGGTATTTCAGTTTTGGCCCTGGTGATGATTTGGCTTGGCTTTGTCGACCACCTTCTTGATTTCCGCCATCGTTGGGGCGTGCATTTAGAACTGTTCTCAGGTTGGTTGGGCACACAGGACCTTAAATGTCGAGGGGTGCTTTGCTCTGTGACGTCAGAGTGAATGTTTTCCTTCTGCAGATGCTGCTCAAGATACTCCTTTGTGCCAAACTTAGGGTTCCCAGATTTTGCGCATGCTCAACACTGTGTTCTGGCAAACTGGAAGGGGTCTCTGTAGAAGCGCGACTTTTGCGTCTTCTTCTTTTTGCTCTTCCTCTTCTCGCAGATTCCGTCATTGCTGAGGGCGCTGTTGTTTTTCTTTCAGGTCTTCCAGTTTTTCCTAGCCTTGGTTTTCAAGCTGGCGTGCGGGTCTTCATTTGCTTCTTGAGGTTGTTTTCTTTTGGCATCTGATCTAGTCCACTTTTTCTTGGCGTCTGGATTTCTTGGAGGTGTTTTCTCTTTTCGGGTAGTTTTACTCCTTAGGCGTCTCTCAACTTGTGACATACACAATGTCCCCATACTGTGGTAGTTTGTGTTCCAGGGGGTGCTTTTCCCTTTCAGTGGGATCGTGCTCTTTGGCCGATTTTTGCATCCAGTTTCTCCAATCTTCAGTTTCGTTTGCTCGTGGACCAGGTTGAGTTTCAGGCGCTGGCATCGAGGGCCTGTGCAAATTCTCATCCGATCAACAGCGGGGATGTTCCTTGGCACTGTGGTTTAAATCCTGGCCTTTGGTCTTCCGACGTCTTTTCTGCTGATGCAAGTGGCGCTGTGCTCATTCTGATGAGTCTTCACACATCCCTATTTTGTGCTGTGGATCTTTCATTGCCAAGGGTCGGTAGCGAAACGGCTTTTCCTAGAATCATGCGGTATTCCATTTGGTCCATGTTCATAGTCGTTTGGGAGTTTGCAGTCGTGATTGGTTGAGCACCCAGGTTGGATTAATCATTCTCTCCCCATTTCGTGAATCCTGGAGGCATCTTTTCCTTTTGTATTAGTTGCCACATGTTTTAGGCAAAGTGGGGACGCCAGCACAGAGCCCTTGGCTCTGGTCTTTCCCAGTGTTCCTCCGGTCTTTCCCGGACGTCTCCTGCCTATTCCCGGAAGTCAATGGTTTACATAATAACAGGCTCGGAAATTACCTTGCTGGCAATCATGACAGGATCCGGAATCTACTTGCAACATATGATAAGTCTCATTGAAAGCCGGACTCTGAGTAGTAGAAGTGGAAGGTTTAATAGCGTTCTCGACCATTTCTCCTATATTTCCAATAAGTATGTATGACTATGTAGCCATACAAACGTTGAGAGCTCACGGACGATATTACACAAAGGATAAACGTGGAAGTTATTCAGTCTGTACCTATAATTACCTCCCTGCCCGCACTTAAAAGACGGATGTTCGGACCTGGGCAGAAGTACAGCGCTCTCCCCGGTGCCCATTGGAGTGTGTATGCAGTAGCCACGGTGAGCTAAACCGTCTGTCCAAAGAAATTGGGAAAACTTCTGTTTTTTTCGCCTTTTTCTGCCTTAAACACGACTTCCCCTACTCTTTTCACAAATGGTCATTCTGAGGGCTTGGTGTGTTCTCCTCGTGGCTTTACATACTTACTTACTTTTTTCCCCAGGGGCAAAAAGCACGATTGATATCTCGGTAAATCAAGCTTTATATTTCACCCATCTGAAGAGTCTCTTCAGCATTGTGAAAAATCCTTCATACTCGGGGCTTAGCAGTGGTGTGTTGTGGTCTTGATGGAGGGGGAGATAGTAGACTGCATGGTTGTGGAGGGCTTCACAGTGTGTGAACTGTTGATGAAGTGGATATAGTAGATGCTGGGTGTGCTGGTTCCCACAGATGTCATGTGAACTTGTTGATGAATGGGACATAGTAGATGCTGGTTGCTGGTCCCACCGTGTCATGTGAACTGTTGATTGAGGGGAATAGTAGTAGATGCTTGGGTGTGCTGATTCCTTACAGTGTCATGTGAATGTTGATGAAGGGGACCATAGAGATGCTGGGTGTGCTGGTTCCCACAGTGTCTATGTTGAACTGTTGATATGGGGACATAGTAGATGCTGGGTGTGCTGTTCCAACTGTGTCATTGAACTGTTGATGAAGGGGGGATCATAGTAGATGCTGGGTGTGCTGGTTCCCACAGTGCTCATGTGAACTGTTGGATGAACGGGGACTTTAGTAGATGTGGGTGTTGCTGGTTTTCCCACTGTGTCATGTGAACTGTTGATGAAGTGGATTTTGTAGATGCTGGGTGTTGCTGGTTCCCACAGTGTCATGTGGAACTGTTGATGAAGTGGATATTGTAGAGGTGGGTGTGCTGTTCCTATAGTGTCATGTGGACTGTTGATGAGTGGTTATAGTAGATGCTGGGTGTGCTGGTTCCCACAGGTCATGTGAACTGTTGATGAAGGGGACATAGTAGATGCAGGGTGTGCTGGTTCTCACAGTGTCCATGTGAACTGTTGATGATGGGGACATAGGAGTTGCAGGGATGTGTTGCTTTACACAGTGTCATGTGAATGTTGATGAAGGTGACACAGAAAGATGTGATGTGGTATGTAGGTCCCACGGAATATGGATTGGATGGAGGAAGGGAGAGATAGTACATGATGTGCTGTGTACGGTTCCCACAGTGTTGATGAAGGGGAGGATAGTACTTGATGTGACTGTGTAGGTTCCCACTGTGTCATGTAGACTGTTTGATAGGAAGGAGGACAAGCAGACGGTGTTTATCTAGGTTTTCAAAGGTGTGTGTGGTATGTTATGAAAGAGGATCACACTAGGTGGGGCCATTCGTAGGTCCTCCTGGGTGTGATGTGATGGTGCTGGGGGATTGAGTTCGGGTGGGACATTCCTCTGTCCTGATGATCGACGGGCATTACACTCTGTGTTACGCTGCACCTCATTTGTCCTCGAGGACCACAAATGGCTAAAATTAGTGACCATGATGTTGTTGGTGATGGTGTGATGGCGATGATGATGTGGTGATATGATGTTGATGTGATGATGATGATGAGGATGATGTGATGATGATGATGATGTTGATGATGATGATGATCGATGATGATGATAATGGTGATCTTGATAATGGTTATGATGGTATGATGGGGGATGGCGATGATGATGGTGATGATGAGATGATTTTGACGATGATGATGATGATGATGTGATGTGATGATGATGAATGATGCTGATGATGATGATGATGATGACGACGATGACGTCGATGTGAGATGATGATGACGATATGATGACGATTTGATGATGATGATGATTGATTGATGATGATGATGATGATGAATAGATGATTGTTGATGATGATGATGATGATGAAGATGATGCTGCTGGCGCTGCTGTCTTGATGATGATGATGATGATGGTGATGATCACGATGATCATGATGATGGGTGATGAAAGAGAACGAGTCCAAGTGCGAATTGCAATGCGGGGTGACTACGACAGAAAACAAACCGTATGTCAGTGTAAAGCCGCTGCCAGGCCGAGTTCGGGAAACTGCTGTGATGTTTACCTAGACAAGTGTGGTCATTCTCTATGTTCTGTCTGTCTGTCTTTCTAGTATGTCTGTCTGTCTGTCTGTCTGTCTGTAATATGTCTGTCTCTCTCTGTTCTGTCTCTCTCTCTCTCTCTCTCTCTCTCTCTACTCCTCCTCTCTCATTTGTTCATGGACATAGTGAAGGTATGAGGTAATGTCACTAGGAGGTCAGGAATGGGACATGGGACGAATGTGGACAGGGTCACATGTCTCTCATGTGGTGTGTGTGTGTGTTTGTGTGTGTGTGTGTTGTGTGTGTGTCGTGTGTGTGTGTGTGTTTTGTGTGTGTATGTTTCTGTGTGTGTGTGTTTGTGTTGTGTGGTGTGTGTGTGTTGTGATGTGTGTGTGTGTGTGTATGTGTTGTGTGTGTTTGTGTGTGTGGTGTGTGTGTGTGGTATGTGTTGTGTGTGTGTGTGTGTGGGTGTGTGTGTGTGTGTGTGTGTGTGTGTTATCTGTGTGTGTGTGTGTGTGTCTGTCCATTGGCGTGTGTGTGTGTGTGTGTGTGGTGTGTGTGTGGTGTGTGTGTGTGTGATGTGTGTGGTGTGTGTGTTGAGCTACTGTTTGTAAAATAGGTACCTGATTTCAGTCCAGCGCAGTTAAATAGAAAAGCAGAAATAGAAAAAGAGCGGATGGGCCCTGCCTTCCGTCATGCTGTGCCCAAAAACCGAGCCCAGTTCTGACAGCTCACTGCTACAATGACCAATTGGCTACGGAAAATAGTGAACCTTTTTTAATTGCGTATAAAAAAGGCAGCGCCCTTGCTCAGTGCCTTACAGAGTGAATCATTGTTGCATGCATGGACATCTGAATGTAAGTTGTGTGGGCCCAATGACTAGACTGTCACACGACTCATTTGTCCGGGATTTGTTTCCCCCTGGTTTTCTACTCACTGTTGCCATTTACTAACATGCTGTCTGTTTCAGAACAGAAAGTGGGAAGAGGAAGGCTGTAAGGATGGGTTGTGTCAGCGGAACCAAATGCGTTTTAAGAAATACTTGGGCAGTAAGTAAACCTTGTCTGTTTTTGTGCTTCAGTGTTTCAGTTTCATTACCAATATTTAAACTTCATTGACCATTCAACAGTGGATGGGAAAGATGATGTTGGATACCGTTTGTAAATGAGCCTTACAAAATTCCTAACCTCGACATCTGACTCACCAAACCCCCCACCTCCACCCCTTTCCCTCTCCCTCCCATTTCTCCTCCTACCCAACGCGCAAAACACACACACACACACACACACACCACACACGCACACACACACACATCACACACACACCACACACACACACACACAACACACACACACACACACACGCGCGCCGCGGCGCGCGCGCACTTCACCATTCGTGTTGGAAGCATGCCTTCCTAGGCTGGCATTCAGGGTAGCCTCCGCTTCTTATTTGGGACAAATTAGGCATAGTTAGGCAAGCCATTGGTCATACAAAGAACTGTTGTCCACAGTGTGCAAAGCAGGAAAAATGAGATGGTTATGGTCATGGCATCACGATCAAATAGGACTCTTGCCGAAACCATTCCTACAAGGGTACAGTGCCTAGGAGGCAGAATGGGGAAACAAGGAGAAAGATGTGAGGACGATATAATGACGATGACGACGATGAGGATGGACATGATGATGATGATGATGACAACGACGACAGACGATGATGGATCATCATGATGTTGATCATGATGATGATGGTCATGATGAATGATGGTGATGAGATGTCGTTTCATGATGATTAGTGCTTTAATAATGGTTGATGATATGGTGGTGATGACTGATGATGTCGCTGAGATGATAACGACGACGACGACGACGACGACGATGATGGTGATGGTAATGATGATGATGATGTTGGTATTATATGATGTTTATATTGTTGAGATTATGGTGGTGGTGATGATGATGATGATGTGATGATGTTGATGATGATGATGATGATGATGATGATGATGATGCCATTATTTGATTGATGATGATGATACGGATGTTGTTGATGATTGTTGGTTTTGATGATGGATTGAAAAGTGATGATGATGATGATGATGATGATGATGATGATGATGATGATGACGATGATGATGATGATGACAGGGGACGAGTCCAAGTGTGAATGGCAATGCGGGGCTGACTACGACAGAAGAAAACCGTGTCAGTGTAACAGCCGCTGTCAGGAGTTCGGAAACTGCTGTGATGATTACCTAGACGAGTGTGGTCAGTCTGTCTGTCTATCTGTCTATATGTCTGTCGGCTGTGTCTGTCTGTCTGTCTGTCTGTCTGTCTGTCACTCTCTCTCTCCTCTCTCTTCTCTCTCTCCTCTCTCTCTCTCTCTCTCTCTCGTTTCTTCATGGACATGGAGAAGGAATAGGAAATGATATCAACAAGAGATCAGGAATGGATATGCAAAGAAAGTGGGAACAGGGATGTTATGTGTGTGTGCGTGTGTGTGTGTGTGTGTGTGTATGTGTGTTTGTGTATGTGTGTGTGTGTGTGTGTTGTGGTGTGTGTGTGTGTGTGTGTGTGTGTGTGTGTGTGGTGGTTGGTGTGTGTGTGTGTGTGTGTTGTGTGTGTGTGTGTGTGTGTGTGTGTGTGTGTGTGTGTGTGTGTGTGTGTGTGTGTGTGGTGTGTGTGTGTGTGTGTGTGTGTGTGTGTGTGTGAGTGTCCTTTGGCGTGTGTGTTTGCGAAACTACTATCTCATTCAGTCCAGGAAGCTTAAACGAAGCAGAAAGAGCGGATGGGCTCCACCCAGACTGTCACCCGACTCATTTGTCCGGATGTTTTTCTGGTTTCTCTAACTGTTGCCATTACTAACATGCTGTCTGTTTCAGAACAAGAAGTGGATGAGGAAGGCTGTAAGGATGGGTGTGTCAGCGGAACCAAATGCGTTAAGAATACTTGCAGTAAGTAACCTTCTCAGTTTTGTGTTCCAGTGACTCAGGTTCATTATCATCTTTATAAATTCATTCACCATTCAACAGTGGATGTTGAAGAATATATTTGACCCCTTCCCTCTCCCACCCATTCTCCTCCTTACCCAACACACACACACACACACACACACACACACACACACACACACACACACACACCACACACACACACACACACACACACACCACACACACACACACACACACACACACACACACACACACACACACCACGCGCGCGCGCGCACATTCACATTCGTGTTGGAATGCATGCCTTCCTAGCTGGCATCTCAGGGAAGCCTCCGCTTCTGATTTGGGACAAATAGGCCATAGTTAGGCAAGCCATTGGACCATACAAAGACCTGTTGTCCACAGTGAAAAGCAGGAAAATGAGATGGTATGGTCATGCATCACGATCAAAAGGACTTGCCGAAACCATTCTACAAGGGACAGTGCGAGGAGGCAGAAGTGGGGAAACAAAGAGAAAGAAGTGAGGACGATGATAATGACGATGACGACGATGATGATGACGATGATGATGATGATGATGACAACGACGACGACGATGATGATCATCATGATGATGATCATGATGATGATGGTCATGATAATGATGGTGATGACGATGACGATCATGATGATTAGATGCTAATAATAATGGTGATGATGATGGTGGTGATGATGATGATGTCGATGATGATAACGACGACGACGACGACGACGACGATGATGGTGATGGTAATGATGATGATGATGATGATTATATGATGTTAATAATGCTGATGATTATGGTGGTGTGTGATATGATGATGATGATGATGATGATGATGATGATGATGATGATGATGATGTGATGATGCCAATAATGATGATGATTGATGATAATGATGATGATGATGATGATGGTGATGATGATGATGATGATGATGATGATGATGATGATGATATGATGATGATGATGATGACGATGATGATGATGATGACAGGGGACGAGTCCAAGTGTGAATGGCAATGCGGGGCTGACTACGACAGAAGAAAAACCGTGTCAGTGTAACAGCCGCTGTCAGGAGTTCGGAAACTGCTGTGATGATTACCTAGACGAGTGTGGTCAGTCTGTCTGTCTATCTGTTATATGTTGTCGGCTGTGTCTGTCTGTCTGTCTGTCTGTCTGTCTGTCACTCTCTCCTCCTCTCTCTCTCTTTCTCTCTTCTCTCTCTTCTCTCTCTCTCTCGTTCTTCATGACAGGAGAGGATAGAATCTTCAAAAGTCAGGAAGGATATGCAAGAAATGGGAACAGGGATGCAGTGTGTGCGTGG